>JAOTQE010040240.1:0-10005 GCA_025631205.1 Nesometra sesokonis
CAATGGAAAAACATACAGGAAGTCAACAGTTGTTTATCTTTAAAGTCGATTTTCTCTAAAGTGTGTTTTCATATACCAATGTTTTAAAATGATTTTTCTCTGGTTATACTGAAGCTATGAACCTCACTTAGAAACCAATTTAAAGATTATAATCTCTTCTATCCACAATCAACAATATCTCAATTTTGGTTTTCTGTACAACACGACTCATTTCGTGGTGAAACCTCACATTTTTGGTGACTAAATTGACACGCACGGTTTCATCTCGACATGTTGTTTTCAGTAATTATCTTTAATTTTCAGTAAATAAGTTTGCTTTACTTTATAATCTCTTCTATCCACATACAACAATATCTCAATTTTGGTTTTCTGTACAACACGACTCATTTCGTGGTGAAACCTCACATCTTTGGTGACTAAATTGACACACACGGTTTCATCTCGACATATTGTTTTCAGTAATTATCTTTAATTTTCAGTAAATAAGTTTAAACTAAAATACTGTTGTAACTGAATTGCTGCAGCAGTATAAATTTGACATGGTCCTTTACCTATTGAGGTCGGTAGTATCTCCCTCATAACTGGCATCTCACCTCTATTATGATATGTCAATTGATGTGGTCGTATGCCATCTTGTAGATCTTTGATAGTCGGTGTCCAACCAGTGATTTAATCCAGTCAATCCATCTGCTTTTGAGCGCTCTGGTCTTTGAGACAGTAGCGGCACCAGGAAATTCCCGACGGCAGGGCCATTCCCCCAGAGGAAGGGCCACCTAAACGTCCCCGACAAATAGGCCAAATGTCCAAATGTGAGGTGGTCATGTCCCCGGTTTTCAGTTTGACAAGGGAAAAAAAAGTTTGTTTGCCGTATTTGGCGTTCCTTGTTTGGCCGTTTGGTAGATTTTGGGGCTCGACCGGACCTACTAGGACCCGATGAAATGTTTCCCGACGGGGGCTGTAGCCCCCTCTAGCGCCACCACTGTTTTAAGATCCTTCGACTTCGCTTTCCATAATGACTTTTTCTAAGCATTTATTTATGAATATAATTTAGCACTGTAGTCAATTTAGAATTTCTTACTTAGGGGTCAAATTATGGACTATTTTACCGACTGAGTTAAGAGAGATCACCTCAAGACATTTATTCGTAACAAAACTTAAATCTGTTTTTAGAGTATGAAGAACAATTCCTTTTATTTTATGTTATTTTTTTTTTTTTTTTGCTATTATTGTTTCATTATTACAGGTAGGGATGTGTGTAGTTAGGGTAGGAGGCCAAGTTCGATTAGCCATCATTGTTTTGCCATCAATTGTTTTGTTTTTTGGATACAATAAAAGAAAAAAGAATCTTCTTCAGGACACTGACATTATTTCTCTGCATGGTCCAGGGGATCCATAGCATTCTTAGGCAACGCTAGAATTAAAAAACATTAATTTTATTACTGCCTGTCTAAGAGTCCAGGATTTACAAATGTATGTTGCTATAAGACAAGCGTGCCCACAAGCCAACTTTTAGTTGCTTCGGGGATGTCTTTACTTCAATATACCAAAATTATATTAATTTATCTCTTGTTTTTTTTCTAGAAATATTGAATACATTATAAAGAAGTTTGTGCAGGACACACGATGCGAGGTAATTATTAACTATCCCGAGTGTGGTTTAATAGATTAGTGCTCGTCTTGCAATATCAGATTATGGGTTCAATTACCTTTTTAATGCCTACAAATTACACTTCTGGCTGTTCACATATTCCTATGGATCAACCTTTACATAAGAATACAATAAAAGCAGTTTTAGGTCTAAGACGTCTTGTTTGGCTTGGATGAGAACAAAATAAGAATACCAGGGGCGGATCCAGGTTCCAGCGAATGGGGAGGGGCCTCTCCTGAACCAGAATGGGCATGGTTTACGGTTTTCATTTCAACAAGCAAAAAGAAAAGTTATTTGCTCGTTTTTGCACCTTCCGTAACCTTTCAATGCATGAATGTATGTATGTCTGGTATTTTGCCATTAAATTTTAGACCAGGCACGGTTAATATAAGGATGATGCAACTACGTTTTGCCAATAAGCTATTTTATTTCTATAAAATTTGGATTTATATTACATAATAGTATTAACCATTACATGATAATAACCTTGTCATATATCGTCAATAAGTATTCTAAACTAAAACTTTTTTCAGAGTTTTTTTTTAACAATGGATGATCAATTAAAGAAGGTTTTCATGCAAACGACCTTGTTAGCCTATTACAATATACAGTTGAAACTCCCTGTGCGGACACCTCCTGTAAGAGGACACCTCCCATAACGGACACTAATTCAAAGACCCGTTTGTTCTTCCTATCTAATCAGTGCATTTGGTATCTCTCGTAACCGGAAACCTCCCGTAAACGGACGCGGACGAATTTTTCTGTACAACAAATACAAATTTCTGTACAAAATAGTCATTATACAGTAGTGGCTGAGAATCATAATAATGAACCAATCTTAAAAATAATAACAAATATTTAATAAAATACAGAATTAGGTGTCTAGAAATTTGAGAGGCTATTTGTGCTGAGAAAGCCATGAAATGTGAGACATAAGGATGTATACATAACTTTACAACCTTGGCTCTCTCTCTTGGCGGGAATTCTCGTAAGCGGACACCTCCCGTAAGCGGACACTTTTTCCTTACCCGAGGGTGTCCGCTTACGGGAGGTTCAACTGTATGAGAAAATGAATAGATTTATATTTGTGTTTGTGCCTCAAGTTTTGCTGTTCATTTTATGTAACATTAAGCGATCTTTGGCAGCTCTTGGTGTTTTTTTTTTATTATCAATCAAGCAACAATAGATTGTTATGGCTAAATACATGATGTTTATACCAGTATCATTCAAGTCATAAATTTTAATGCTTGCAGATGCCTAAAGCATTCATTAGTTGCTATGACTCGGCCAGGGTAATTATAATATTATAGTAGATTGATTTTAATGGATTAAACGATAGGTATATGCCAGGACAATGTTAGGAAAATATCATTGTTTCTGTTCAACAAAACAGAGTGGAAAATCATTGTGTTACATATATGCATAAATGCAAATAATGATTAACTGTAGAGGAGGGGAAGGTGTGAAAAAGATCAACCTATACAGGTTTCAAATGTTTTATTATTGATAAAGGTTTTAGCCTATGTTACAGATAGTAAGTGACATCCCAAGAACCAAATGAACTAGTGCTGGTTGGTGGATCTCTTTTGATACATTGAGAGAGATTAAATGAAGCATGGCATGGCAAAACCACCACATTGTCGCAAAATTGAAAATGGGAGTTAACAAAACAGCCATATTACATTTTTTGTAAGCTTTAAAATGAGGGGTCAATTATCAAAATTGGACATCTGTAACCAAAGTTATGGAACAAAATAGACAAAAATTTCCTTTGAATTTGTTTATATGTCCTGTTGTTTATTTGCTTATTTCTCAATAACTTCCTGTGCCACATCTTGGTGATTTTGCCACAACATAAGTAGATTAAACCCTCTTCATGCACACTTTTTTTTACATTTATTGATGTTTCTTCATACACACTTTCAAACAGTACATTACTGGTGTACAAATGCATTTGTAGTACTGTACGTTGAAAATTAACAAAATCAGAAAAAACATTTTAAATGCATTTGATGAAATGCATATGTGGCAGAGCCAACCCAAATGAGACAAGTCGGAAAATGGAAAATTGAGCTTTTCATGGATTATAAAACTACACATTATTATCTTTAACATGCAAAAAATAATCAGTTTCATATGATCCTTCCTTCCAATCGAAGTTTGAAGATTTAAAATGTTAGTAGTTTTGAGAAAACTGAATTTGAAAATAGTTTATCAGTATTCATTGACTAAGCAAGGTCATTTTAAATTGCATTTTTGGAACATTTTTTGAGAATATATCTGAAAATGGTTAAGGTAGTATGAAAGTAGTATGAACTGTAGATTTTTTTATATAAACTTCAATTTGAAAAAATTGACCATTTTTAAATGTCTGCCTATTGTTGAAAACTAGCATTTGCGACTTATGTCTCATTTGGTTTGGCTCTGCCACAAATAAATCCTTGAAAAAAATGTTATAATTATAGAAGAAGACATACATTTGTAGATTAAACTCCCTGTATATATGCAGGGACAAATTACTGACGTATATCCATCGTAGTATTCTCAATCTCTCTAATTACAAAAAAATTAATTAATGGATGCATTTGATAGAATATGTAGACATTTCTGAAAAAAAATGCATTTGTAGATCTCTTTGTGTTCAATCTCTTTTGTATTCGAACAGTTCATTTATCTATTAAACTGGCAGGGTACATTAAAGCAGGTTTACTAGGATGCATCAGGCTAAACATAATGCTAATGGTCTCAATTATTTATGAAAAACGAAGTACTAGTAATCGAGAACGATTTGTTTGCAACAAGGAGCTTGTATTATAATGTATACAATATCAAAATTTAATCAATTTACCAGTGGCAACAAAAATAATAATGATATATGGGATGGACATTCAAAGTATATGAAGAAAGTTATTGCTTTTAATTTTCAAGGGGAAGATAAACAGAAAAACATTTTGAGTTTAGTTATATTTTTGTATTATCATGAAATTCAATAATTACACTATGTAGGGGTCTATGTTGTAACAAGAAAAAAATTTTGATTTTCTTCTAGTCATCCGATGATATAGAGGGTGCTATGCAGATAAACCAATCAACGATTGTATTAATTAACTGTGGTAACTTATAGGATAGGTCATTATTCTTTGAAATTTAATAATGAAGCAATTCTTCATTAAATCTCATTGTATACATTTAATTATGGATATAATCTAGTATAATCTAATTGAATTAGTCAGAATTTACTAGAAGTATAAACATTTCCTTCATGCAGATTTGTTAGGTCCGCGCGAAGCGGACCTTAGGTTCTCACTTATGATGTTGTTGTTGTTGTTGTTGTTGTTGTTGCGACCATAACTTTAAAAGCGTCCAGCGTCGCCAGTTTTGAACGGACATGCTTGAAATTTTGTACGTATAAATTAAACCCCGTTCCCAACAAACGTTCATCGCCCTTTTTTTAAGTTACACCCCAGGGTGTCCCCTACACCCACAACACCAAAAATGCATTTCGTCAGGTAGTATAAAATACGGTTAATTTCAACAAGCGTATGAGTACCTCAGTTGTTAAGACATCGTTTAACTAACCGTTTTACAAAAGCGAAGGCGGGATCGATTCCCACCACGGTAGGCCGTGGATATTGTTTCTTTTTTCTAAATTTTTGTTCGAAGGAACATTCAATTTAAATTTTTTTATCTTAATTTTGCTCTTTCAAACATTTTTTTCTGCAAATCTACTACCTTAAAACGTAAAATCATACGACGTGGTCTAATAGTGCTATAGTAATCAATAATTTAAAATGCATTACATTCCAAAATCGCTTTGAAGCGCAGACCTGGTGAGCGGTCGCTCTTGTTATATTACTATATGGGGGATTTTCGCAAAACCGTATTTCCATGACTGAAAACTTCAAATGCTTACATCTTAGGATAGTCTTATCCAGTGAATGTCATTTAAAGTGTAGATTACAGCTTATACCAGTAACTCAATTTTCAAATTTCCTACAATGAGTTTGAAAGTGAGAAGGTCGACTGTACAACCATGAAGAAAATAACACTGATATTACTATATTTTTTAATCTTTCATAGGTTCACACAGCGGTGTGTGCGGTACGTGATGGCAAACCAGGTTGGCTTGACCTTTACTGTCCCGGAGGACTGGCCTGCACGGATGATGGTCAGTTGTTTACAGAAATGGTGAGTTGATGGCTGCATTAACAGCATAGATGATTTATCTTTGTTAGCATCAGCATTGAAAAAGAAATCAGGAATTAAATCCTGAATTTTAAAGGGACAGGTTGTTGCATAGACAGCAACAAATGTATATATTTGGTTCCAGTTTGAGAATTGTCTTATTTATGTCCCACAAAATGTAATAAAATCAAAAGGTAAAGATAAAAATATCTCTTTACTATTTTAAAAATAATAAACATAATGTAATTGTTTTGGGACAAGCCCATAAAAACGGAATGCGGCCATATAATGCAAAACTTAATAAATATTTAAAACGTAACAGTGTGGAAAATCCGATCAAGATTGATAAAATATAAATTGAATTTCAACTGAAGTTGATTTCAAGTACCAGCAGACGGCCGTTTCGCCTTCTAGGGCTCATCAGTGCAGCTAAGGTGTTAAGATAAAATGGTGGGACTAGCTTGAGCAGTGCTTAGGCTAGCCCGCACGATCACATGTATAACACCAAATAATGAGTTAGTGGTCAAGTCATGGTTCATATACACCACGACCAAGTGATGCAAATAAGGGAGATTGGTATTTCTCGGTATTTGGAATATTATAATGAGAGAAAACAGTGCTCTAATGACAGTGGAAGCTCGATAATATTTAATCTCTCTCAAACTCTGTCTAATGAAACTTCGACATACAGCACTAGTATGCGGTTTCGAGACATGATCGATGATCTAAAGATCCCACTGTGCAAAAATAAACATATATACGTTTTATTCTCGAGTAGAAAAAATCTAATAGTTACCGAACTCTTTCGTCTAGGCCTAGATGATTTTGTGGATAATTTCTTGTTTCTAAGGTAGTAGGCTGTAGTTCGTATCCCTGTGGGTGTCGTTCAGTTTTGCACGCAACTGCAGAACATTCTATAGAGAGAATAGCCTTAATGACATCCTCGCAGATACCATCAGAATGGGAAATTATAAAAAAAAATCATCTACGTCTAGCTTAACAATAACATTTGGTTTTTTTCTACTTCACCATAAAACTAAAACGTTTGCAGGTAATAGTTTTTTTAGTTTAGGAATAATAACTGGTAAATTTTCAATATTTAATTCTTTGAGTGAATTTTGGAAGAAAATGGGCCCTTAGCTTTATGCATGGCAGTTGTTTATTTAAAAATGTTTTGCAAGATTTTGCACCAGATTATTTTTTAAAATCTACAAAAATCTGCATTCAATGGTAATCAATTTTTATTTTCTTTTTTTTTTATTCTTCAAGATTACTCAGTGGCCCCTTTACAAGGTTATGTCCTTAAGACTAGGGATCACCGAAACATTAAACAATAAAATTCTGCATCTTCTGGTGGCAGAAGTTATATACTATAAAAGTGCATAAGAGAAAAAAAAAATTATGCATAATAATAGACATTAGAATAAATTTAGATAAAGTTACATACGTCCAGTTTTTAAGATGTAATTCTGGACTATTTTAAAAAGCATATCAATCAATTTATATTGTTTACTTTAATCTATAGCCATGGCAAATAATTGTTTTTAATAAAATACATTTTTTTCTGAACTATGGTTACTAGTTTAAACTTTAATAATAGATGATTCTATATCTCTTCCTCCTTGTTAGGATTCACAGTCTCAAATCTTGATGGTTGATTTGCTTGGTTTTGTTTGTTCCTCGTTCTTTTTATCTTTTAATTTAATGCTGTATGTCTTCTTGTTATGTGTTTTATGTTTTTTGATGTTTGTTGTTGTCTTTATTTTTTCTGGGCTGGCCCATCACAAGATCATTTCAAATCTGTCTGGAATTTTCTTCTTTCTTGTTTTTTATGGTTTTTTTGTAAATACAATATCAATATTTGATGAAGTCAAGGAAGTTAATAAATGTTACTTTGAATTAAATTGAATGTTTTTTTTTTCAAATTGAGAACCTTAATTTTTAGTTTTATAAAAAATATATATTAGTTTCAAAATTAATTTTTTTTTAAATGGAATTAATGAACTATTTATAGTTGGAGACAGATTAGAAAAATCCAATTAACTTCAGTTCAATATATAGGTACATGTTTAGACTTACAATATATTTAGTCTGACTACTTACAAATTGATGTAAAACCTGACTAGAATATTTTGGAAGCCTTTGAAATAAATTGCCATACTGAACCTGCTATAAGACCACTGCATTGAAAATGAAATACCAGTCAGGGTATTATGTGGACATAGTACCCTAGTATAAGCCCACTAACCTTAAACATGAAATCCCAGTCAGTGTGTTATGAAGACATATTCTCTGGTATAAGCCCACTAAACTTGAACATTGAATCACAGTCAGTGTGTAATGTGGACATAGTACCCTAATATAAGCCCACTAACCTTAAACATGGAATCATGGTCAGTTTTTGTGTAGGTTTATACCCAGTGTTTGCAATTAACTTTGAATAGTTTGGTGCTTAAAATTCATAAAAGTATACATTTTAGGTTAGCTTTGGATGAAGGAAAGTGTCTTTTATTTAGGTTTTCTGAGATTGATAGTCTTTTAATTGGGTATTTTTCATAACTTTGTGGAAGATTTTCTGAAAAATAAATTTCCAGACATTGAAATTACAAATGTAATGCTTAGATTACAACATATATTGTGTTCTCTTTGAATGTACCAGTAACTTCAGTTTTTATTTTTCAACCATGGGACATTTTGTGGTGTGACCTCACATAGTTACAAATAACTCTATTTTGGATTTTCCAACCATGAGACATTTTGTGATGTGACCTCACATAGTGACATGTCTCAGAACTCAACTTGCGTTTATGTTTTGAGGATGATTAATTCTTTATTTTTTATGTTCAATGCACTGGATTATTTTTAATATTGTATCTCCAACTAAAAAAATTGGATTGGAATGTTTTTCACAACACAATCAGAAATTCATATTTGTGTATAATTTTGTTTAAAAATTTTTTTATTGAATTGCAGTTTGAGTATCATGTCCCATCATTACCACCACTGAACATTGCCGTGGATATTGGTGCTCTATATAATGTTTGAATTTAATTGATTGATTTGATTGGATTGATTAGTCGATCAATCGAGATCAAAGTAAAATTGGAGGTGTTTAGTAGAATACAATACATACTATTGATTGATTGATCAAGTACCTGACTAAACAACCTCCCATTTTGCTTGAAACATTTTGCAATGTAATTTTTTTGTGTTTATAAAAAGTTGGACCACCTTATTCAGGTATTAATACTGTATTTTGCATTCATTCATTTTTTCTGTTTCATTCATCTCATTTGAACACCTACAGCTGATATGATTTAGTATATATGAGGCATGTCATGGAAAAACCATCAAGTTGTAGGAAAATTGAAAATTGAGTTTTTGTAATAGCCATGTTACACTTTTCATAAGCTTTACAATGAGGAGTCAATTATCAAAATTGGACATCTATAACTGAAGTTATTGGACAAAATATACACAAATTTCGTTTGTATTTGTACCTGTTGTTGATTTGCGTATTTCTCAATAACTTCCTGTGCGACAACTTGGTGGTTTTGCCATGACTAGCCTCATATATTCATTCTCAACAGTGATGTGAAAATATTGTTGCAAATAATAGGTTATCAAAAATTTCATAAACCTTTTTTTTTTCTTTTAGTTGGACAAACTAATCGCCTGCTGCTGTAGACGTAAACGCTTTCTGCAGTCCGTCAACTCCAGGATATACGAGCCATGTTTACGTCAAGCCGCAAACAAGAATCTAACATGTTTACAGGTATGAGGACTAGACGTTAAAATGTTACAGGCAGGCATATTAATATTCTACGATGAATGTCAAAATATTCATTTTATAATCGATTATTAATCACTTTTTATGTGGATTGCCATTTCCTATTGATTACCTTCTTTCTATCTATATTTCTGGTATAATGATCATTTACTAAGTTAACACATCAAATACTTCAAATAGACATTTATTTTTTTTATAATAATATAATCAATAAAAACAATTTATAATTTAAAGAAGAGGACAATGGAAAAAAAATAATTGTGTGTACCATGCCCACATGTATAATTATGCTTAATTAAATAGTTAATACCAGAGCTCCCAAGTCTCACTATTTTGGCAGAAGTCTCACTATTTTCCAGTCAATCTCACTCTTTCACTATTT
>JAOTQE010040251.1:0-10005 GCA_025631205.1 Nesometra sesokonis
TGTCCCACTCTTCCAAAGAAAGTGGGAGATATGATTGAAATACTGAGCAAATTACTGTAAACTTTGCCAAACATGATTCCCAAGATTTTGCAGTTTTTGGACTTGGGTAATAAATTTGATGTTCAGTGTACAGTAGTCTTCATTCATTTGTTTGAAATTGAATTATCTTATTGTTTGTTCTTTTTTTTTTCTTTTAAACAGAAGAGGAAATTGATGTTGTTGGTATCCATGAGAAACAAAAAAAAGTGAATGAAGTAACCAAGATCAGAATTACGCATAATTACTCTGCTTCATCAAAACCAAGTTTAAAACGCAAATCTGGACTAAATTTGATGCTACATACTACATCAAAGAAGTCGCGAACAGATGCAAGCATTGAAGAAGTGAAGCGCGTTTTACAGAACATCAAGTCGCCGCTGTCACACTTGAGCAGTCGATCAAGCAGCAAAACAAGCAGTAGGCAAAGTAGTCGTACAGGTAGTCGTAACAGTAGCAGAGCATCATCCGATTCGGAGGACATTGACAAGAGAGCATCGCATAATGTACTTGAACGAAAACGAAGGACTGACCTAAAAAATAGTTTCATGCGTTTGCGAGACAATGTACCGGCGCTTGAGTCTCACGATCGTGCCGCAAAAGTAATTATTCTTAAGAAGGCTGTTGATTATGTAGAGGAACTTCACAATACAGCAGAGAGTTTACAAGCAGAGGAACGAATACTCAGGCGGCGTAATTCCATGTTATTAAAGCGATTGCGGACTCTAAGAGAGGATGTACTAGACTTGTAAGATATTTTTTAATTTCTACCAGAAGAAAGTAGAAAGATTTTAAATTGTTTTGTTTGAGGTAAAATTATGGCAATATGTATAGGAAAGGTTTTGTATATATGTAAATTGTATACATTTGTTTCACATTTCTTTTGTATAGTATACATGTATATATAAAATATATTTTTCTTTTGTTTTACTGTGTATAACCCATTAAAAAGAAAGATTTTTCTTTGCAAATGTAAAAATGTACATTGTTAAAATTAAGAGATTTTTTTTATATTCTTTAATGTTAGTTTCCATTACAAATTGTAAGATGTATAATAACCATTGACCTTTGTCATATAACCAAGTTTTCCATATATAATTAATGCTAAAAAATATTAAAACTGCCTTTCTAAAAAGGTCAGAAAAAACATTTATAAAACACTGCCACTAAATTTGGTACATAGTAAATAAACAAGTAAATTTTGCCAACATGTAATAAATGATGTCATTAGGCTTACCAGATTGGATTGTGATCTATTGCATAGTGTAAAGGAACAAAGAACTGAGAATACACAGAATAAATTTATACTAACCAGGCTATATCTAGATATTCAAACGAAATAGGACCACCTTTCATTGTGAAAGAAAATGTAAACCAATCTCTAATCTCATCTTTGTTCCTTTGTTATTGGTTACCTGGTCTATGCATACCTAGATCATAATGGTTGCACCCTGATTACCATAAATCCCGCCAAATTGTGGTCATGTGAATATATCAGTGTTTATAGTTCTTCATTCGTAATAGGTGTCTAGTCAAGAGGTCAGGAATGTGGAATTTATTGATATAGCAAATTGGAAACACCCCTTCAAAATCTAAGCCTCAGACTCCTCCATTCCTGTAAAAGGGGTGTTTACGTGAACTCGTTGCAATGAGTGTACTGTATCCTTTTAATTTGTTTTCAACACTGTGTACCTACCTCCGATGTACTGTAATACGTGTTAGGCGATTATAGGTGTGTGTAAAATTAAACGACGATTTTAACTCCAAATATATGATAAGGCGAATGATTTTAAAATAGCATGTCTGCTAAAAATAGATGCAAAACATAGTAATTCATTAAAATGCAGCTGGATTGAGTACAATATTGGTGCCGTGTGTGTAGATCTCTCTTTAAAAAATACATTGATTTTAACATTTTGCTAATTTGTCAAATAAGAATAATTTTATTTAAGGAATGAAATTATATTTTTTTAATTAAATCCAAAAATTTTGTGTGATCACTGAGTAAAACAAATATACAATGTTAAGTTTCTTACTGTATCTGAATTTAATGTATTAATTATCGTTTTAGAAAAGGGAATACTTAAATGTGTACATTATGGACCTGATTTTATTTTTAGGAAAAGACCAACATTTTAATGTTTGCTATAAAAGCTGTGCTAGGTAAACAATGTTTGAAGGGATGTTTTTTTTAAATCAACGGTGATGTGATTTTGTTTGTAATGTTAAAATAACTTTAAAATAAATGGTTATTTAATTGTTTTAATTTTACATTTTTAGGGCCAATAAAAATAGAAATTATTGTATGATAAATGAATGGTAATGTGATTTTGGTTGTGTTTAGAAGCTTTTTAAAATAAATGAAATGAATTTGTCGTTTTACTGAGCCTATTTGAGATAATTTCTAACCAACATTGTGATGATTCCTAGCTCAGGGTAAATTAAAACTCAGGTACAGTACTTGCTTAAAACAATTTAAATATAAACCTGATTTGGTTTGTTTTAGAAGTTTGGGAAGTACATCATTGCAGCAGTTCAATTTGTTTTTTTATTTGTTGGGAAATGAAGAATTAAAATTGCAAAATAACGAGCATGTGATAAAATTAATAAGAAATCATAGTTTCAGTTTGACCAAGAAAAAGGATATAATTTTAAATTTGATATTGAATTGACTGTTGTTCAAATTGATCATCAAAATTATACAGTAATTGGTATCGATTATTGATTGAATTGGTATTGAGTTGGCACCAGTATTTACTATCTGTTTGTGATGTTTTATAATGTTAAAGTTTTCGTATTATATTAAGGTAATTTGTTTATGCATTAAGAAATTTAAGTCTTCCAATCATTTATCATCTTTTTTGTAAGAAAAACATAGAAAAAAAACATGATTTTGCATATTAAAGTGTTAGAGAATCAAATGAGGTAGTTTGATGTAATGTATTCCATTTTGGTGTGGCTGTTCGTTCATGAGCGAATCTAAGATGCAGGAACGGATTTAAAGGGATTTAACAAGTTTAAAAATTTAAAAACAGTATTGTCACCTGAAAATGACAAAAGATTGATTTTGAATCGCCCCTATAATACAGACATGTGTGTGATGAGGCTGTGACTAACCAAGTAACCCTTGATTAATATGCCCTTGTTAAAGATGTACAACAGTATTTAAAAAACGACTGATGTTCGACGGAAAATGCATTTAATGTTAATTTTAGGCACAGGGTTGGGTGTGACGGAGGTTTAGCTTGAGCCTGTTAATATCCACCCCTAAATCAACTTTTGCTGTTTTTATCGTCTACAGTACAGTACTAGGTTTCTTGCATAGAAACGTCTAGATCTCAAAGCAAATTTCCTTTAAAAAAAATAACCAGTTTATTTTTAAAAAACTTCCAAGTGATAATGTATCTACTGAGAAAGCTACAAGACCTAAATATCTCCACTGAATGGCCTAAAATGTCTGCAACCTTCAGATAAAAGCATAACACTATTAATAAAATGTTCAATATTAAATACCGTACATCATCCGTGGTGATGTGCAAAGCATGATATTATTATGCAATCTAGGTATTCTAGTCGTCTTCCCATCATCATCGTCACGCTTGTTCAACTGTTTCATCACTACAGTACTTGTATACTGTAATTATTGTACACATTTGCTGTTTAATATTTTTGCCAATTCCAGAGACATCCATTGACCAATCTTAGAATAAATTACAAAAATAATGCAGGAGCGAGAACAGGAATTATTTTGGTACGGCGATCCCCGAACATCAGGACCAACATAATTGGGGGTTAGGTTTTTGAAATTTGTAGAATTCAGGGGTGGATCCAGCAGAGCTGGATAGAGGGGGGGGGGGTCTGGTGCCAAGTTCCGCACTGAATTGGTGTCTGTGGTCCTCCCTAGGACATATTTTTTCAAACTAGACGCGTTTACTATGTATCTGAGAGGCATGTTCACAGATAATTGCAAACAATGATTTATTTAGATTCAAATAATATCCTAAGCAAAAACGGGAGCCTGTGTTTGGTGGCCCCCACTTGGATCCGCGCCTGGAATTACACCTCTAGATACTCGAAAATAGCATTTTCATTCATTTTGTACGTCTATCATCAAGGTCAGCGCGTCTTACGTAATGCAGGCCTTACGGTCAGGTTTATTCACTTTTATGGATTGATTCTTTTAGGCGCGATTGACGTCCCATACTCAGAGTTTAGCAAACAAAAATAAGTATGGGACGTCAATAGTACCTTAAACGGAATCGAGCAATAAAAGTGAAAAAAACCGACCGTAAGGCCTGTGATACAGGCTAAATCCACCTCTGCTCCATTGACTGTGGAACAACTGAAAAATATTAGTATGGCGATCGCTATATTCTGCCGCCCCCGAAATAAAACATTACCAAATAAAGAATATAATGGCCAGTAACTATAATCAATCAAAGTGCCCTGTCGAAATAGGCCATTTAAATATCAATTGTGGTTGTATATAAACTTGCTGTTATAAATTAAATATTTTATATACATATTAACTATATTTAAAAACTTATAAAATCTGGATTAAGAAATTAATGTTGCTCTTCTGTTCTGTGTCCTTGGATATGCCTTGTTTTTGTAACCATGGTTTCACTTTGTTCTCGGAAACATTTTTGTTGATAAAAGAAGACCAAAAGAGGATTACTGTAATTTGAAAGTAAATACAGTTGTTTCTTGTTCGTAGATCATGCTGTGATAAGATAGGAAACAAAAGAAGAGAAGAGGTGAAAGACAACCCCAAAAATCTAGCGCAAAGCGGGTGTCAAATAAAATACTCCGCACTTCCTTATTTGGACGTGGTGTAGGTATCGAGTCGTAACAAAGAAAATTGAACGATCGACTAACATTTTGTATACAAAAAGCAGTGTGTCAAGTGATTGTGCAATTTGCTAATATCACATCAATCACCTTATGGCTTCATGGTTAACTTTCGATAATTTGTTTGGTTCACCGTGTATAATTAGTTAGTATAGTCTAATTGGTGATGTCATTGTTAAATTGATTATTATTTCATACGGTTAATGCAATCATGGAGATAACAAGTACACTTCATAAAACTGGTGCATTTAAGAACCAACAATAAAGAATATAAAGAATGGTTATAACGCGTCGTAAAGATTTTGGTTTTTTGTGTTGAATTGTACAGTGGCTATGTTCAGGGTGTAGGGTATTTCATGGTTTATAGTTCTGGTTCAAGACATTGATTTGGTTTAATTCGTGAAAAGACAATCATGCACCAAACTTGGAGAAAGTCTAGTGTAAAAAGGGACACGTATTTGATACTCCGTCCCACGGTCACTATAGTGCCGATTTTTTTTTTCAAACTGGCCAAATGTTGCCGATTTTTTTAAGCCAAATTTAAAAAAAAAAAAAAAAAAGCAATAAAAATGGCCGCAAGATAAACAGTTTTTGGGGATCTTCATTTAACCAATTTGGCGAAAGAGTTTATTTTAATTTTAGTCAAATGAGAATTCTAGTAGCCATTGGTGAATGGCTAGAGTTAGCAAAGCGTGCTGCCATGTCACATGGTTGTCGGGGAGTAATTAGAGTTGGGTGTGTTCGTGGGGGGGGGGGGGTGCGTACACAGCCATCACCCTCCTCCCCCCGCCCCATCGGTACGGGCCTGGGGTGTATTATGTACCGTATCAAGATTTGGAAAAGCTTGTTCCATCACGTTCTGTTTTAATTGGGTAGGCCTAAACATAATTGATTCAAAGTTCATTTTTCCTATAATTTAATTAATAAAAACAAACAATACGCGTCAAGAAGCCCAACTATGGTAAAACGAGACTGATATAGAGAATATGTTGTTATTTTAGTGAATTATGTACTTATAAATATCTCAAGAAGACTAATGTTGGAAATTACCCAATCGACGAGCGCTAGGCCAATCAAATCAGTCACCAGTGCGCGTAGTACAATTTATTCATGAGCGGAACGTGATGCTATGCAACGGGTTCAGCGTCTTAGTAACAGGATGAACTGAGAAGTCGTGAATCATCAAGGAGCTACGTTTTCTTTTTGTTAATGTTATCTTTGCATTTTAAATGTGCTATTTTTTTACATTTCCGGTGTGTTCTTTGTCTGTTGAGAATGTTGTTTCCGATAAGATACGCGCACAAATGCTTCTATATGTCATTGGCTCGTTACAGTGCCAATTACCATGGTAACGGGTGAAATTGAAGCGAATCTATTAGTAATAATTAATAGTTATGAAATTGTGAATCACGTCTTCATTTTTTAAATGGGTAACAAAGAAAGATTGCATTACTCAATGTCGTTTCAATCTTTGCATGAAACAATACTATTTTAATTAGTCTTTAAGATGTAATATGATGTAATAGCAATATTATACTACAGTATTGCTATTTATGTAGTGTAAGTACTTGTTAGTAGTACGTGTCGTTTTAGCTTCGTTTTTCTGAATAGGCTTATTTCACAATTGTGAAAATATAATAACAGTGATTCCTTCGCTAAGATAATTCGTGAAATTGGAGCATTGATACTTTTTATTTGCCTTCGTATAACAACCAGGCAAAACCAAATATAAAGTCATTGACTTTAATATAATGTTATATAAATTGATTTAGTTTGTGAAATGATATGAGCTAGGCAATTGGTTTGAAATTTGGTACTGTGTATAATTAATTACCGAAAGCTTCCGGGTAATTTATTACGCCAAGGCAAACCAAATCAACACAGGCACATCTGAGGAATAGAATGGCATTTCTTAAGTATCATCTGCATTTGAAATACGCATGCGTCTACTTAACATTCGCCGTGGACCACTTTTAAACCACGTATCGGCACCTGTTGGTTGAACATCCGGTATGCGCGAGTGAATTCCCGGTAGTTTGGACAACCATAGAAACTGCAGGCTATTGGCTATATCGAATCCACAAATTTGATTTTTTATTTGGTTTGTTATTGGTTAAAAATACCATCAAATTGAATTCTCAAGACAAATATACTGTATAATAGTATTGTTTTGTCTATCAGGAAAATTATTATTCACACAAGGTCTAGAGGGCGCTATAATAAGATTTTGTATTAACAGATAACGCTACTGTAATTTTATATTTGCAATTAGAAATGTAATATACATGCCATCATTTATATTTTATCTGTAGATTATCACTGTTATATTATTTTCATATAAAATCTGAAATTATGTTGGACATTTAAACAGTCAAAAGCATAAATGCCATGCGAAAGTAAGAATAGTAGATCTACTATTATAAAATTACTATTTTCATCATAGAGGGCGGCAGAGCAATTTTATGCATTATCAGGATCATTGATGATTTTTGTGAAATGTTAATTTATATAGTTAGACAATTTCTAATAGAAAGAGTATTGCTGCGATGTTATACTTGAGGATAGACCGAACTCAAGGCGTAACTTGGCACACTGTTCTCTGAATTAATTAAACGAATGTCAATATTGGGTTAGGCCTCCATTTCAATTAAAAGAGAATAAATAAGTTGTAGGCCTACTGTATAGCCTTCATTGGCTATAGGGTTGTAGGTAGTATGACCTAGCCTATGCAGGCTGGGTGTATTAAATGGCTCGCCCTTCTTTGTGAACGACAATGCTAAACACATACATGATAGGGTCCCCCCACCTTTTGGAAAGGAATATATACCGGTATAAATATTATTAACATTATCTATAAAACGAAAATATTCAGAAAGAATTGATCCCTTAAAACGCCCCTAAGGCCATTTCCGGACATCTAAAGACCAAACAAAATTTCCCGGGGGAGCATGCCCCGGACCCCCTAAAACTTTGACTTTTAACCTCCCCCTCTCCCACCCCCTTTTCAAAGAGTCTGCGTCCGCCTCTGACAACAAAAATGGATTTGTAGATGTTTTACGTTGGAAAATACTGTACGTCGTCAAACATGTTTTCATATCAATGCGGATAGAGAACGGGAACCGAAAACGGCCAATCGGAACGACGAACGGCCAATCGGACACATCAATACCCGACCAAGTAACCTTATTGCACCCGAATATCATCCCAAAATCTGAAAATTATTTAAAATTATCCTCCCTAACAAACCCTCCCCTAGTGCGTTTTTCTTTCTGTTTGTCCCCCACTTCTGCCACAAATAAAAATCTGTGCCAGTGGAAGATCGATAATAAAAAAAATAATGGTCCAAAGCTGTATGAAGTTAATGTTTGATGATCATCAACAGGAACAAAGTGTCATATATAAGCCTATTTAAAATATCTTTAATATTTTCAGTCAGTCTTTGTTACAATACAACTTTTTTCATTAAAAATAAAATAAAATACAATTTCTTAAACTACTGCATAATTATTTAGACACATATGTTATGAATATACATTTATTATTATTTACACAAAAATAATTTAGACCTAATTAATTTCTTTCTTAAGATATAGGCCTAATAAAAATATTTACGAAAGGGTTAGCCTCGATTAACGAACGTTGAATGCTCTGTAGGTATACACAAGCAGCTGCCCCGAAGTGTATTGTTGTCTTTGATGGTTCATCCATGGTGATTGATTTTAGGCCTAAAAATCTCTGTAATTTCTGTAATTGCTGACCGACCTAGAATCTCGAAAATTTGGGTCGCTTAAAAAATATAGGCCTATATATTCACCACTTTTTTGAATACATTAATTTAGGCCTATCCCAAAAATTGTACTAAATAGGCCAGTAGTTAGACCTATTTGAAACATAAACCATAGAATAAAACAAATTAAATTGCAAAAAAAAGTAAAAGAAGCCTACTACTAAATAAAATATTCCGACCGACCGATCCGAATTAAAAAAAAATGTGCACCTCAAAGATGTTGTTTATACCCTATCCCACTCAACATAGGCATATAGAGAGCAAAACAGCAACGTCACAACGAAAATACAATAGGTGGCGCCCTTTAGGGTCATTTATGCCTGAATGATTTTTAATCGTATGTTATAGAATACGCATTTTGCAATGAGACATTTTGAAACATACCATTAGTATGTATTAGTAACGTGGAAGCCTTCAAGATAATATAGTTACCACATTTACAGTTAACCTCTAATTTAATTCTAAATCTAAAATATTACGACAAAACACCGTAAGTCGAAGATAAAAATCAATGCTTCTTTGTATAGGCTAGCAACGACGCTTGACCACACTTTTGCATTACCACTATCAACAAAGGGCGCCACATATTGCTTGGGACGCAACAGTTAAGAACTCAATATATTTGTAAACACATCGCAATAAACCTTTGAAATATACAATTTTATCTAAGACCAACACGACCTGATTATATAAGTACACACCATCATGGTGTAGAACTGCAGCAATTCTATAAAACAAATAACATTTTATCTTTTTGGTTACTACAATTTGACAATAACACCACGTCCATACCAATAAATTCCAGATAGGCCTGTTTCAACAGACACATTACAATAGTCTACAGCAATTTATTTATAACTAAAATGTATTATTATAAACTTAGGCCTATTTTATATAATATACGGTAAACGTTTACATTCAATGCAAACTACAGTACTGTTCAAACAAAAAAGTGTAATACCACCAATTTTCATTCTACATTGGCATATTATTCTTTTACCTGTTTAACGTAGCTGAACAATCCGTTTTCCGATTACAATGCTATATAATAATTTTAGTTATTTACATGCCATATTCTTAATCTAATGTGTATTTACTAATAATTTCGAAAATAAAATAATTGAATACAATTATTGTCTGCACTGGTTGAGTCTGATGCATAGATTATACGATAGTGGGCCCTCTTTGTTGAAAAACTTTTCAAATCACATTTTAGTGCGCCCTCTATTGTTAAGTAAAATTTCTGCGCCTGAAAATTTAGTCCAGATTCTGATATTTGCAAACATAATAAGCAGTGGCGAATCTAAGGAGGGGGGGGGGGGGGGGGGGGG
>JAOTQE010040262.1:0-10004 GCA_025631205.1 Nesometra sesokonis
CCAAAGTGATTGTAGAGTTCCATAAAAGCTTTTGTCGTGAATATCGCCGCTAGGCGGCGTCCCGGGAACATTGCGTCAAGTCAAATTCCTGGAGACTCCAGGCTAATCCTGGAGACTTCGGAGCCCTGCTGTCCTACATACGAACAGGTATATTTTTATCTATTATAATTTTTTTTTTAGTTGTTGGTCAGTGGAGTTCATGGGGATCGTGGACATCTTGTACAACATCATGTGGCGAGGAAGCTACACGAGCTCGCTACAGATCCTGTAACAACCCTCTGCCGTACCCTGAAGACAGCGGCAATGGCTGTGGAGGAGTTATGGAGGATGTAGAACATGAAGAGTGTGATGACCTGCCGCTATGTCCAAGTAAGTCACTAGGCCTATTCTATAACCTGCCACTGTCCAAGTCATTAGCCCCATTCCATAAACCTGCCACCATGTCCAACTAAGTCAGTAAATCCATTCCTCCAAAAATCTTGCAAATTCACCAGTGGCACTGTAGCTTGGTGGTTAACATGCTTGCTTTCCAATCCCAAGGTCCTGGGATCGAACCTGGTTGAAAACTAGGTTGTTTCCCATGACACTGCCTGAGCCTCACAGTAAGACTTGGTTTAGAAAGCATGATGTACATCTTATCTTGTAAGTGGACAGAAAACTCGCTGTTTTTGGATGTGACACGGAAAAAAGAAATTAAAAAAAAAACATTATTACTTTGGAAATGTACCTGTTTACTATTTAATTTAGTACTTGTGCCTCAATAAATTCCAATGTTACCTTCTAATTAATTGTGTAACTGCTTGTCACAGTGGAGTATTTTATTAACCACCTGTTAAAATTTGGCATTTTGCACAGTTTAGACTACCTATTGTTGATTATAAAGAATTACTAGGTAACATCTACAATAGTTGGTGTTAATATTTTTTAATGAACATATACGAGAGGAGGACATAGATTTTAATTTTGAATACGTAGGCTAGCTAGGCCTAGCCTAGGATAGGCCTTGGTCACTGGTGGCAGGCCTAGGCCCTGACAAATCGGTACTTACAAGTAAGCTTTATTGAATAATAATTACAATATTGAATGCCTATTTTCCGGGATACCTAAAAGTATTGTACTCGTTGTGGCAAAATATTGAACTCATCATCGACTCATTTTTATTTATTTTGTTTTTTATCCTTCAACATTAGTTGACTGTGGTTACACCCAGTGGTCTGATTGGGGAACCTGTAGCGCACCATGTTCCGGTGGTGTTCAGACGAGGACACGATCTGGTGGAAACCCTGCAGCAGAATATGGTGGTCAGTTCTGTCGTGAAGACCTCACTCAAACCCAGGCATGCAACCTTGAAGTCTGTCCAGGTATTTGATTAGTTCATTTCATAAACCACAATCACACTTAATTTCTTTTTTTTTTTTTTTTGGGTCAAATTAGCAAACCTGCTGGCTAGCTTGACCACAATTAGTTAATTGCAAACAACACAAAAAATTTACCTTACAGGTTTGTGACCCGAACCACAGAGTCAATTTAACTGAATTCTGCTTACTCAGAAAAACTGACGAGGGGAGTTTTACAACTCCATCAGGTAACCATTTCAAGTCATATTACCAAATGATCGCCATTGGTCTACTAGTTGACAAATCATTCATTAGTGATCTTTAGTAGTCATTCATTAAGGCCTTTTCATACTAGTGTTTGATGATAACTATCGATGAGAAAAGGATGCAACAACGGTTTTCCTATAGAAATTCAAACAAATTTGAGATGTTTTTTTCCGCACTTGGATTATTTGGCATGGCTAGTTTTACCACAAGCTATGGGAAAACTTGTAAAATAAACCATGTTACTCAAGGTCACAACTCATAGGAGTACACAATTGACCAATGAAGGCCATTCTGTAATATGACTCGGGAAGTTTACCCAAGTCACACTGTTCGCATTGTACTTTCATGCTTGGTAAAACTAACCTGGTCAGTTTTTCTGGGCAATCGGAACTCGGTTGAACTAACCATGCGACAATGGGTAAGTTTCATTTTCTCCTTGGCTAGGTAAACTTCCTATGGTGTTCGCAATTATGATAAAACTAGCCAGCGTGTTGGTTAGTTTAACAAAAAAAAATCTTGTGCGATTTTGGCTTAAGTAGCTAATGCTCGTGATTGCATTAGTGACAAGCAATATGCAGTACAGTCAGTGCATTTATAATAATAGGTGGCAGAGCCAAGCCAAATGAGACATAAGTCATAAATGATAGTTTTTCACAATAGGCAGAAATTTAAAAATGGTCATTTTTTTTCAAAATTTATTTTATTTCAAAAATTTAAAGTTCATACATTCAACTTTCATACTACCTTAACAATTGTCAGATAAATGATAAAAAAATGGTCTAAAAAGCAATTTAAAATGACCTTGCTTAGTCAATGTTTACTGATACACCACTTACTTTTCAAATGCAGTTTTCTCAAAACTTACATTTTAAATGTTCAAACTTTGATTGTTCATAACTTCACAAGGAAAACATCGTATGAAAATGATTTTTTTGCATGTTAAATATAATAATGTGTAGTTTTATAATCAATAAAAAAATCAATTTTCAATTTTCCGACTTATGTCTCATTTAGCTTGGCTCTGCCACATATACAGAATAAAGGGTATTGATAACAGCAAAAAAAGGAAGAAAATCACAAACTCAATAAAATTAACAATAAAACTATTTAAAAACTTATTTTAAGATAAACAGTTAGGGTATCATAATTTTTAAGTTAAAAATACTTATAGCAAAAGCAATTTACAGTTCATAAAAATTGATAATAGAACACTGGATTATCATTATGATAAAATGAGGTATAAGTGCAATATAATCATAGCGTTTGCGGTACACCACATATGTAGTTGTAGGCTACTCAATGTTTCGATCGATGTGCTTCGATTGTCCTCTCACTCCTGAAGACGATCAAAGCACATCTATCCAATAGATAGCAATAAACATAACGTTTTGGTACACCATGTATAAGTTGTAGGCTACTCAATGTATCAATCGATGTGTTTCGATTGTCCTCCGGAGTGAGAGTGCAAACCTTCAAGTAAGTACAATATAAGTATCTTTTAACAATTATAATTAAAAATATACTTAATTATGAATAAAATTTAGTAAAGTTCACATGGTTTTTACTTAAGCCTGGTTTACATAAATTTCGCTCACTGGCGCTACAGCGTTTTCAGCACGATCGCTACACTTAATTTTGTCCCCAATGCAATCAGCAAGGCTTCTTAGACGAATCGGGAAAGTTCAACCAAGTTCAACTTTCCCGCTTGATCGGAGAAGAATTGTAACTATTGACCAATCATGACCATCAGATTTAGTATGTCATAACCTAGTAGAAATTAAAAACATTGCAATGGCATTAACCAACTTTGATGTTGCATTGATGGATCTAAATAAAAAATTCAATAATTGTTTATTGATAATTAGAATTTAAATATGCCAGAGTAAAGAGTAATGCAAAGAATGCACACTGTGGTATTCAAATGACATTTTCAAGGTAGGCCAAGCTATGAGATACTGTATCATTTTTTCTCTTCGTCTGTTTATTATAACTAAAATTTCACCAAGGTTCAATACACTTGAACACTCATGTAAATAGGCATATTATTTAAAAAAAATAGTAATTGTTATAAAATTTACAAAATGCTACTGATACTAGACCTTAGGCCCTTATAGGCCTAGGCTACAATATACCTACGCCGGGGCTGTTATATCACGCGCACTAGCTACACGGTCAACACATGATACAAGCATTTCCAAAAAATCGCCACTGAAAGTCGGCGACAGTTTTCGGGGCACATGGTAGCGAGCTTTACCACCTTTTCATTTTAAATTTTTTCAAACTTCTATAACTTCAATGCAATTGTTTGATTTGCATTTGCTACAAGTACAGAATAAATTTAAAAAGCATTTTCTGAAATTCTCATTAACAGCGTTATATATAAGAGGATTCACTGTTGAATTCATATATTGCATAAGACGGCTTGTATGTATAAAGAAGAAAACTTTGTTATTATTTATGTTTTTACTAAGTAAAACAAGAATAAATGATGGGGACATTAGTAAAACATAAACTGTGACTGTCACAAATGCTGTCAGAAAAATTTTTCTCTCTGAATTCAACCTGGATTTAGCCATGGTAGACTTTTTCGTAATAGTATGGGATTTTCGCAATGAAATAAACATTGCTATATAGAGAAAAAATACAACCGCAATTATCAACCAACTCATAACTACTTCAGCATACCCTAAAATAGCGTAAATATCACCAGCGATCGTATTATAATAACATACTGCAATAGAGTCTTTGATTTGATATTTTGTAGCCAATTTCTTTGGAATACTATGAGTTTGTTCTTTTAAAAATACTAAATGCCTTGTGTTCCAAAGCAAGCAGTAGACCCATATAGCAACACATATCTTTAAGGCCTTTGAACAAACTCCTAGTCCACTTTTGTTAAACTTTAATGGTTTACAGATTGCTAAATAACGTTCAATAGATAGCCAACCTATTGTGCAGATGGCAACTAGTATTGCAATAGATGGAGTAAACGCTAATAGACTGCAACCCCAATTAATCCTTGTATCTCTAAGATAAATTGGAGTACTAACATAACTAATCCAAGTCTCAATATTTGATGTCAGTAAAAATAACATATCAGCTATTGCCAAATTGCCTAAGTACACGTACACAGATTTGTGTAAGCACTCGTTTCTTACTATCACAGTAATAGTCATAATGTTGCCTATAACACCAATGGCAATAATAACTGGCAAAATCACAGGAATTATAATGTTATCAAAACCGTTATACAAGTATGAATTTAATGAAATCTCTAACTCATGATAGTCATCATATCCAGCTGTTGTAATTTTGTCATCATAGCCTGAGCTATATGGATAGTCATTGTAGTCAGTTGAAGAATTCTCATAGTATGTGTAAGAGTGTGTGTACTTATATTCATCACTGTAGTCAGCCAAATAGTTTGAGTAGTAGGAGGACGAGCTGTTGTATTCCTCAGAGTAGTCAACCATCATTCTGAAGTCTGTTGCAGGCTGATGATGACAATAACACAGGTTATAGTCAGTAATAATATGGATCAGTTGGTGCCACGGTTGCGTTCTGAATTTCAATCGAGAGATCAGGAGATTGAGACACGCTCATGCCAGTTGATTGTGTGCCTGGGCAATGCACCTTACTCACATTGCTTCTACCCAGCTGTATATGGATACCAGCAGAATTGCTGGGAAGTAACCTGCAATTGATTGGCGTCCCATCCAGTGGTGAGTAACACACTCATCCGCTTAACGCTAACGAAACTGGAAACAAGCTCCAGCCCTATATGTATTTGGCTTGTTAAAAGGATTTACTATAATCTGAAATACAAATTACGAAAGTTTCAAAATATTATCTTTTCTCATGAATTTGGAATATTATAATGATTATTTATTATAACAAGTGTATTTTTATATTGCATGATGAGACGTCAATAAACATAACGTTTGCAGTACACCATGTATGTAGTTGTTAGCTACTTATTGTTTCGATCCATGTGTTTTGATCGTCTCCACTCTCATTCCCGAGGAAGATTGAAGCACATCGATCAAAACGTTCAGTAGCTTACAGATGTGGTGTACTGCAAACCTTATATGTTTATTAGAGTATTATTATATTTCCCTATTGGGTATTTGGTTTTTTTTTTATCTGAAGTAATAACAAATGTGTTGTTATATTGAGCTTTTAAAAATAATATGAGGTTTACCCATATTTTAAAGTGTGTAATTGTATCAACAATTCCTTTTTGGTTGAACTGAGATTTCAAGCAAGAACAAAAAAAAAACATTCTTTCATAGATAAATTTCTGTTTTCTTGTCAGAATTTGTTAAATGTATGTTTTTGTAATCAGCTTAAAAATATCTACAAATTGAATGATAAGATAGAAAGATCTATTTGTGTTCTTTTAGAACTTATTGCACAATATTTGCATTGTAAGCAAAATATTCATGAATTGACGGTTAGAATAAACATATTTTTTCAATATTTGAATCATATACTTTATTTCAAATGCTTTTTGTAAGAGGCCAAACTGTAAAATGTTATATTATATTAAATCCTGATTTTCATCATCAAAGTTTTTGTAAAACAATTAATAAAAAAAAAATTAAAAATTCATTTAAAGTAGCCTTAAAAGAGAAATTAAAATTTCACTTGTTGTAAGCCAATGTTTTCCTAAGTATTATTTTAGCTATCAATTTTGCAAGTAAAAACATACAAGAGACCAGTAAAATTGTGTCACTAAAAAAGAATGAAAATCACACTGAACGAGATACATACAATTTTGCCTCTCATGGGTTTCTTTTTTCACATCTAAAATTGTTTTCAAGTATAAAACTTGCAAGGGGGCTCATAGAGCCCTAGTCATATACTGTAGTTGAGGCATTAAGTTAGGGCCAAAACCAACCTGGAAGCTATGCCTGACAAGCTATGTTCATTTTACTGACTGTATATGGACAATTATCAGTAAAACTTCAATTGGGAAAACACTTGAAGGATCACTGAATATGGTAATATTCATAAATTCACAACAATTTCTAAATCTAACTTATAAAGACATCATTGAAAAATAAAGAGGCACATGGATATGGGCAGATTATAATGATCCAGAGGCCCCAAGTTGTAAAAACAGAATTCCTGGAGATTTAATCCTACCACTGTTTGTAATGTGTACCCTTCCTAAAATATGTGTACAAATACCCTTATTTATAAGCTCAATACCTTGCCTGTTTTGAAATGATAGTTTTCATCATTGTCATTGCATCTGCTAGTATTTTTCTCCATATCATTACTGAACTTCATAGTTGCTTAATTTCAACCAATGTTTTGAAATAAATAAGCCAATTTATGCTCTGATTGTGGAACTTTTGCAAAACCTAGAGAATTCATGGAGAAAATTAAATTCAGGGAGGGAATTTGATAATTCCGGGAGCCCAGGAGATGATTCAAAATTCCTGGAGACTCCAGGACAATCCTAGAGACTTGGGAGCTCTATTGATCTAAGAGATGACTGGTGAACTAAATAAACGCAATGCCAACCAGGATTGTGAATAAAGAGAATAAAAAGATAGAAAAGGAGGATTTTAGATGATATTTCACCTTAAATACGTATTACTAGCAAAGGACAGACAACACTGGAAGCTACTTGAGGGCTAAATTTGACAATGGATGCCAATAATGTAACATATACTAGAAAAGGCCATTATTTTAGCCGTTGTACTTACCGCTCAATATTCCTTGCTGTGACAATGATCTGGGTGTGTCTAATCGTACCCTGAGAATTTTGTCATTTTATACTTTTTGAATTCCCTGTGAAATGCATTAATGTGTTTGGAAAACGTTAATATGTTAAATCTATAAAATGGCTTAACAGTTTGAAGCTAGCATTAACATCTTATATAATTTCCAAAACAATTATCTGCACTCACTTCAGAGTTCAGGAGATAAAAGTTGAAATATGCTGTATTTGCTGTTAGGCATAGTACATAGTACTTTGTATTATGTTGTCCAGCCCTATATGTATTTGGCTTGTTAAAAGGATTTACTATAATCTGAAATACAAATTATGAAAGTTTCAAAATATTATCTTTTCTCATGAATTTGGAATATTATAATGATTATTTATTATAACAAGTGTATTTTTATATTGCATGGTGAGACGTCAATAAACATAACGTTTGCAGTACACCAAAGTTCCAGTATTTCTGAATTTTGATCATGCCTGATGCTAGGTGCTTTGTTTTTCTTTCATTCAATACAACAAAACAATTGCTATTCATATCAGATTTAATAAATTACTGTGACCTTATTACTTATACTTTACTTTTGAGATAAATTGTGTTTCATAAATTTTCAAAGTAATTTGTTAATGTTATGTTTTGAGCCAGAATTGTGTTCACATATGCCAATCTTTCTGAAGATTACTTATTACATAATCGTGGCCCAGTTTCTGTTACTCTTTGTAAAGCCATTCTAGTGCACAGTGAAGTTAAAGGGCTGGTTCACCCAAAAAATTATCTTCCTTATGTTTTAGTTTATCATAAAAAGTATATTCAGCCCAGTTTCTAAATTTTTACGATTTATTTTACCTATCATAATTATTTGTGAAATAGGTGAAAATTGCTAAGTGGGAGGATAGTTCAAATGACAAGATAGAATTCCTATTTTTTTACATACAAATTGTCTTAAAGAGGGGTATTTTAAATAAATGGTGAAAAATCATACAGAAAAATCATCATTCTAAAAATATACAGACAAATACTATTCTTGTGTGTTTTAACCAAAATTGTTAATATCTGAGGTTTTTTATATAGTGTAAAGTAGCCATTTTTATTTTATAATAAAAAATGATCCACTTTGCTATTTTGTGTGTAAAAGAATAGGGATGAAATATAGCGTTTATTATTATTATTATATATTTTTTGTAATTCATGAGATTCAAGAGAAAAAAATCCTAAAAATTTCCAAATAGGGCTGAATATACTTTATGATTAACTAACACATAATGAATAGTAATTGTTTGGGTGAACCTGCCCTTTAAGTCACATGCTAGGTTATTCACTTACATTGCCTTTTCCATAATGTATTTCTAAACTGCCTGTTTCTGTGGTTTATTCATTATTAAATTTAAATTTCAAATACATCATATTATTTTGGTCTCGCATGATAGACAAGTCACCCAATAATAATTGCTAGATGCATCACATTTGTAAGGAGATGTGACTTTGATTCTATGCATTATCATCACAAAACAAGTACTCGTATCTCAATTAGCTCCGCTTCTGTGCCATCCTCCTAAATTAAATTTGTTTTAATTTGTTATTTTCTAAAACTCATCTTAGTGTCAACCAATCTTTTATATATTAGGTTAGATCCCCATTGAAAAGTTTTATCACAATTGGTAATTGGATTAGTTTCCACTTGATCATTTATCTTACAGTACTGTATATTCCTATTCTTTATAAACATTTAATAAGATAAGCCACGGAGGAGTGTTGAATAAAAAAGGTGGTAATAACCACATGAAAATAAAAAAAAACACTTAGGTAATTAATTAAAAATTACCCTAAATTGCTTTGAAAATGTACAGTAGGGTAAAAATGATCAAACTCTCTAATGAGAATGTACACATAGTGTAGGGTAAAATTGATGAAACTCTCTAATGAGAATGTACACATAATGTAAGGTAAAATTGATGAAACTCTCTAATGAGAATGTACACATAATGTAAGGTAAAATTGATGAAACTCTCTAATGAGAATGTACACATAATGTAAGGTAAAATTGATGAAACTCTCTAATGAGAATGTACACATAATGTAGGGTAAAATTGATGAAACTCTCTAATGAGAATGTACACATAATGTAGGGTAAAATTGATTAAACTCTCTAATGGGAATGTACACATAATGTAGGGTAAAGTTGATCAAACTCTCTAATGAGAATGTACACATAATGTAGGGTAAAGTTGATCAAACTCTCTAATGAGAATGTACACGTAATGTACTGTATATTTTTTAATAAATTTTATTATTTGTAATTTCCTTCTAAAACTGTTGTATTGTTGTGCAATAGTTTACCGAGAGAGTAAAACATTGGAATTGTAATGTGAAATTACAGGTTCAAGTTCCATTGTGGACTAGCTTTTTTTTAACAAGTTTTCGATTTTTCGTTATTTCCTTCTAAAACTGTTTGGTTGTTGAGCATTAATTGGCTGGCCGGTTAAGGTGTTTGCCTTATAATGTTACATGCCATGTACAGTAGCGGATTTCTTCTAAAACTGACAAGAAAAAAAATATTTTAAAGTTGTAATGACAATGGAGTAATAAAATCAGATACACAGAGTCTGTAGGCTTATATAGATACTCCCAGATGAGGGGGTCAGATACACAGAGTCTGTAGGCTTAT
>JAOTQE010040273.1:0-10003 GCA_025631205.1 Nesometra sesokonis
TAAACAATTTTTAAATAAAGTAATTTCTATTCTCAAGTTCATAACTTTGATGTTACTTTAATATGAGCAAGTTAATTAAAAAATTAATGGTGATGATATTTTGGTCATTTTTGAGTGACGATGCTTCTTTAACCATCTTTGTATTTATGATATTTTATGTACATGACAAGCAATATTTTCCCTTATGGATAAATAAAAGTTGTCTTGTTTTATCTTATCTTATCCTGACTAATTCAATCCGTATAGTTCATTCAATCCATCTCTGACTTTTTCATTCCATCTGTGACTAGTTCCTTTCATCCATCCCTGACTAGTTCTTACATCCATCCCTGCCTAGTTCCATCCATCCATCTCTGACTAACTCCTTCCACCAATCTCGGACTATTTCCTTCCGTCAATCCCTGAATAGCTCCTTCAATCTATCTCTGACTAATTCCTTCCATCCATCTCTGAATAGTTCCTTCTATCTCTAGTTTCTTAAATCTATACATGACTAGTGCCTTCCTTCCATCTCTGACTAGTTTGTTCCATCCTCCCTGAATAGCTCCTTTCATCCATCTTGACTAGTTTTTTATACATCTCTCACTAGTACCTTCCATCTATACCTAACTAGTTTCAGGTAGAACTCTTTTACAGTATATTTTGATTTTGTTTTTAATTGTTGTGCACTATTTCAGTGTCATTTTTAGTTCTAAAAATATTTCCACCTATCCCAGTGGAAAACAACGTCCGGAAACATACGCGTCAGACCAGGAGTGGGTGTGTCCATGGTTTTTAATAAAAAAAAACCAAAAAAATAATTTTCAGTATGTCGCCTACATTTGGCCAGGAGAGCTATCTTCGCAGGCTAATTACCAGGTTTTTATGCCTTTTTAATTTTTTTTCAAAGCTGAGAGGTCAGGACCCCCTTAAATCCACCACTGCTGCCCCAACCCTCAAAAACTTTAGAACAAGATATGGTAAACCGGGTTTTTATAGGCCTAGTTAGAGTATCTCAGATCCTTTATAATTTGTCATTATTTGTTGATAGGTATGCTCCAGAATCAATCTATTATGGTCAGTTTTCACATGCATCTGATGTATGGAGTTTTGGTGTTACACTCTGGGAGATGTACAGTATGGGAGATCAACCATATGGAGAAAAAATGGGGGCTGATGTAAGTTTACAAAATTATTTTTTATAAGATCATAAGATAATCCTAATACCCTTTTCAACATCTGTTATATCTGAAATATTATTTATTGATTACCTTCGAATAATATCATCACCAAATAATTGTAATTAAGTGATGTGTTTACCAAAGTTAATCTCTAGAGGTCTGTGTTTGTCTAAGGTCTGGATGGAATAGGCAGTTCAGATGATGTGACCTTAATGGAAGCAATTGACCTATAAAGCATGAATGTTTTCTATTTGTTTATTTTGCTAATCTAATACTATTAAAAATCTGAGAAATATCAGTGTCACTATAAGCAGGCAAATCTAACAATTATTCCTTACAAAACAAAAGTGAGAGCTAGCAATGTAGTCTTTTAATTTTGTGTACACAGTAAGCGTTCCAAAAGCGCTTTTTCAACTTTCTAAGCTTTGAACACAACTTAGGTCATATTTTCAAATACAGACCTAATTTATTAAAAGAAATGCAAAAAAAAATAAGCAGATGAATCTAAGTCTAAATCTAGTAAATCTTCCTAGCCTAAAAGAGTTTAGATAATTATTACCTTTTTTATCCAATAATAAAACTAAAAAAGTATGCAGGTAACTAATCATGCTTATTATTTTAGAAATAATAAACAGGTAAATTTCCAAAGAAGTTTGATTTTTTGGGTGGATTTTGGAAGGAATTTCCCTTTAACTGACCTCATAAATTTGGGTTGTATGCATTATCATCAGCCTCATGCTTTAATTCTTGCCATTTTCTTGCTTCAGGTCATAAAGTTCATAGAAGATGGAAACAGACTAGAGAAACCAGAAATGTGCCCAAACTGGGTTTATGAAACTATGCTTCACTGCTGGGCATACAGAAAAGAAATGAGACCAACATTTGAAGTATTGTGTGAAAAGTTTAACAACTCACAATAATAGCCAGTTATAGGCAGATCCGTAATGCATTTGCCAGTGTATTATGTAAATATTTTCTGCCTGTTAACTACTGTATATGCTTTCACAAAAATTTGTGATGGGCAGGATGGGCAAGATGACACAGTAATAATTAATCAAGCTTGTGTGTTGGAATACCCAAGTTTGAGATCTTGCAGTACCATTCTTGCCTTTGTCCTGTAATAAGATCCTTTACTCTGATAACCTCAATGTGGTGAGTTGTTTAAAAAATAACAGCAACTGATACAATGTGACCTAATAGGCTTTACAATGACTTTGTTGAAAATGCTGTATGACAGACAGTCACAGAAATTACACTATTTAAATTCTCAAAATATCATTAGATGGAGGTATGTAGCCCAACATTAAGCCCATCTTCTAAGATTCATGATTTGTAACAAACAAGAAATTCTCTTATAATTTGAGGCGTGACATGGCAAAACCACCAAGTTGTAGGAAATATCGAAAATTGAGATAATGTTAAAATCATACTTTTCGTAAGCTTTCAAATGAGTGGTCAACATCAGATATCAATAACTTCCTGTGCGACAACTTGGTGGTTTTGCCATGACTCTCCTCATTTTAAGATAAAAGACAAATATATAATATTAAAGGGTTATATCCTTCCTGGAATCAAACAGTAATGTTAATAAATATTCTGTCAACCTACAAATTATTAGCTACTTTTTGAGTGGTGATTGTGTAAGAACACTTGTGCATACTAATGATAGCTGAGAGGAGCTATACTAACAGTATCTGATACTGAAAATTTAGGTCTGTGAATGCTTCTTTGAAATTGAAATCACATAGCCCTTTAACAATTGTGAGCACTTCTGTTACTTTCCTTTGTGTATTTTTTAAGGTAGTCCTATTGTCAGCTGTAATCCTAAAGCCTTAATAATATCTTTCTCTTTAGAGAAAATTATTTTAAATCGTAAAAATCACACAAATTTGACAGTAAAGTAAGTATATTTATTCATTGATGTTGATAGCAACTGTATAAATATTTTGTGTTTTAATCTTACCAAAACAGATTAAAAGTTTAAAAGTTTGCAGGTTTTTTTCTTCTGATACTACCATAGATTTATTTTTTAACGCCGTAGAATTGCAATCCCATGTAGGCAGTTGCCTACTATTGATAGTCGTCTTCTAATTAATTATTGTACTTTTAACACTCTTTCATCAAAAAAATTATTTGTGTATGTTACATATATTTTACGTTGTCAATTGTCTTTATATTTAGATTAAATTTACTTCCATTTATTGTGTATTCCCATTTTATGTGAAATGTTATTATTATTATGGATTGTTTGTAGTTTTCCTTTTCATTAAACATTGTGGCTAGAGATCTGGTGGCTGCTTAGGGTTTACCTGCCAACTTCTTTCGGCAGTATTGCATGAGACAATAGGTACATTTTGCCGAAAAACTTTAACGGATGATGTCATAATTTATTCATAAGTGGGAGGAGTTGCATTAACAACTACGGTAATTTCTACATTTAAGCTGCTTGGCAGAACATTAGTTACGTTTTACGTATGCACACTCGATTTCGCGGTACTAAGGTTAAAGTTAACGTTCTGCGGTGAAATCTACCTATTCACCGCCAAAGGTACTAGGTCACATTTTTTTCATATTTTGGTGCGACAAGCCAAAAAAAAAATTCACCCATTTTGGGTCATTTTCGTGGGGCTGTTTTTACCGTATTTCCCTCTATATTGTCTCATGCGTGAGAAAACCTATTAGTTTGTATGATGTATGAGAATTCTCCAAGTGAGTAACAAAAAATACCTATGCATGAGACGTTCATAGTTCTCAAATGCGCAATATTCGCTCATTATGCAGTTGGCATGTACTTGCCATCTCTGCACTGATAAAGTTAAGGTTAGGGACACTAACTATTGCGGAGATAGCCAGCACTACCGGAACTCTAGCCACAGTGTTTATTAAACTGAACTCTATTCTCTTTTTAGGAAATGTGTGGCGGTTAATTACAATTTTAAAGAGTGTTTATCTAAATGGGGTGCTGTAAATTATTTTTAAAGTAGGGGGCATGTAATCAAATGGGGCGTTTATTCACCCGAGTATGGTACATTGCTGGTATAAATAAAAATACATAATGAACATTTTTGTATGAATTGTTAAACAGACATTCCCAATAATATCCGGTTTCTCGGTCTTTATCATTTGTGAATTTAAATTTCAGTATACTGCAGTTAAATACAGATGTTACAAATCAAATCTTATATTTTATTTTATACTTTCATATATTTATTAATGTATACAATTCATTTTAAAAAATAAGGTAAATAAATTACAGCATATGGTTCACTGCTAACAATGACATTTAAATCAAAGTCTACATAATAATAGTTATGCCAAAATGTAAAAAGGAATCTACTAAAGGAGCAGTGCAGTCAAACTGTATATTTAAAATAGGGGCATTTTTTTAACTTTGGAGTTTTTTTTTTTTTAAGAATTAACTGAACCTCAAGGAAGGATAATGTTATGCATTGAATTAACTAGTATTTAAAAATTGCCCCACCCTCAACCTGCTTGTCGTGGTGCCGTCCTGTCGCGGGTATTGACCTACTGTCAAGAAAGTCTAGTACCGCCACTTAAAAAATTTCGCTTAGTTTTTTCGAGAACTTGTCCCCAGGACAGCCTGACGCCACATTAATTTCTGATATTGTCTATAAGAATAAACACCATTCACAAAGGATAACATCCTATAAACTTATGGGAAAAAAACATGATACTATGCTGTATAGTTGTCAAGAGTTGGCCCCCATGGCCAAAATTTATCTCTTATGCCCCTGAGGACATTTTCGGACGTCTAAAGACCAACATTTCCCAGGGGCCCCCTTTTCGAAACATCTGAATCGCCCCTGACATTGTCTTTCAATGTTTTTGTATAAATCGTAAAATGTCACTTTCGACTGACATGTTTACCTGACAATGCTGAATAATATTGGCAGGTAAAGTAAGTCTACAATGCTGTATGGCAATTACCTTTGCTCCCATATGGCAGTAATTCGATCTGTATCAGTTTTATCATCCATTTTAAGTGGTCTGTCTTCTACTGAATAAGGTAAACAATTAACCCCCTCTCACAGAGAGCTATTTCATGCTAATATCGTATCAGAGTCCCCAAGATAGTCGCAGACAATCATGTCATCTTCAAAACAATCGGGTCTTCTAGCTTGTCCAAGACCAAATTTAGTTGTCATAGTTGTGTTATAGTTGTATTGCAGTCAGAAATATCGTGTTCCCTCTTTTAGAAGGCTTTACTAAGCAGACATGCGTTAGTGCATGATTCAACGAAATAAAAACTAGATATTGAACTCGTCCTGCGGACTAGTTAGCTCATCCGCGGTCATCTGATAGCCAACAGTGTCAACTATGATGTAGTCCTGTTAAAACTGAGAAGAAAATTAGCCATCGCATTTTAAATTCTGCTTATTGATAAACAAAAATTGAATAGCTAATAGAAAAATTGCTTAAATAAATTACCTTCTACATTTTACCACAACTATGTCGGTAAAAAATCAAGATGTATTCGAACTCTCGACTCTGCATTCATTAAAAGAGCGTTCTAATGATTCGACCCATACATGTGATGTTTCTGTTAACGGTTTTGTACGGTACTTCATCCAAAACCTGGTAACGACCTATAGCAAAATATTTTGAGCATTCACGGATTTTGAAAAACACGTATGTGCAATTTACTTATTAGAAATAAAAAAGGGAAGGCCTAATAAGTATATTGCTTAAATATTTCCTTACTCACTTATTCAAAAAATAAGAATTTGATTAAAACAAACAAGGAGGGTTTGAAGGAATTACTTCAAAAGGCGTATTCGAACCCATAATTCTCACATCATTACAGCAGCGTCCTAGCCGACAGAGCCAAATACACGATGTTATAGGAAAGGCATTGTACAGTACCAAGTAGTAGTAGGTTGTAAACGTTCATTCTGAACATATACATTTTCAAAAACCACGCGTACGTGCACGTTTTAAAAATGTAGTAAATAAAAGACTAATCGAATGACGATAATTGTTAATGCTATAACATAAGATACCCTCAAATAAAAATAGAATAAATATTGTAAATATGTAATAGTTTCAAAATAGTTTTTGAGTTTACATTCATAGTTGATGACGTAATATTTACCGATAGGCCAAAATTATGCATTAACGATGTGTTGTCACTTGAAAAATGACAAAAATTAGATTTTGGAAATAACTTGCTAGTTTCAAAGAAACTAGAAATTAGGGTATTTTAAAATTATTTACCCCCAATATTGCAATGTTATATGCTAAAAATCAGGCAAAATCAACAAAAAGGCTGGAAGCCTCTTACATTTTTATACGTTTTCAGTGTAAAAAATGTCATTAAACAATTTTTAAATACACTAATATCTATTCTCAAGTTCATAAAATTGATGTTACTATATTATGAGCAAGTTAATTTCAAAATTAATGTCTCTGATTTATTGGTCATTTTCAAGTGACAATACATCTTTAAATCATATCTACATTTCCAAAGCTACCGAAATGTGCAATAAAATTTGGGGGTAACCATCCATTCTGAGGAGCTCTTTCTAATTACATGTACCCGTTTAAAAAAAAAAAAAATTACATTATTTTGATCTTTTTAAAGCACGCGCACGGGCGCGTTATGTCAAGCGTACAGAGATAAATGTCACATTGAAGAAAGATAATTCTTTAAGCTGTAACATACTGCAAATTGAATGAGATTTGAGCAAGGATAAACAAATGAAAATAGAAAAATATTACGTAATAGTTTCAATATAATTCTTTGAATTGATATGCTAATTAGTTGACGTAACAATATCTGATAAGGTATATTCTCAAAATAAATTACATCCACAAATTATCAGCTTTCGAATGATCCAATAACATTTGGGGGTAACCAGGCGATTTGTGGAGCTACGTCGGATTCCATGTACCCATGGTTTTACCAAATATTACATTATTTTGAACATCGACGAGCACACAAATGTTTAGATTTAACGCGCACGTGTGATTCTTGTATATCCAGGCTATATCAAAATGACTAAAATTTATTGTGGATTGTATAAAGAACACGATTCATGCAGAAAAACTTCTTTTCTACGTTGTGTACATGTGCAAAATTGCGCGCACTGCGCGAAAAAATGATTTTTTTTTAAACGCTCAAAATTGTCTGAAACGTACTCTAAATTAATCAGAAATGGATTTTGAACATTTTAAGCTACGCGTGTGCGCGCCAAAGATTTACACACATAACCTTCAAGACTTACGTGAAGTTTATGCTCACTAAATATGATCTCTAAATAGCAATTGGTTAACGAGATATTATCGATCGATATCTGCGTGATAAAAAACGCATTTTTGCGCATAAATGATGCCACGCGTGACTGATAATGCTGAAAAGCTTATTGAGCTTTCCCCGTCAAGGGTTACGATATCTGAAAATTTGAGATAAGCTCTTAACAAAAAAAAACGGCAGAAAGAAAGAAGATGATGATGATGATGATGATGATTGATTCCGTACAGAAACAATAGCTGATCCGTATAGCGGATCAGCTAATAATATGAATAAAAGTTTGATTTGCTTCACTTTTGTTGTACTCATTAATAATAATATAAACAAAAATAACTGAAAATGTCTAAGTAAGTGTAGTGTCAGGACTGTACAACATTTTATAAGTGCTGCAGGATTTATTCAAATATATAATGTGCCTTTAGCATTTCGCATGTACTAAATAATCTTTTCTTTGAGCATAGGGCTGGAATGATTTTTATCAATTCTTTAAGCCAACTATTTACCACTTTTCAGTATTTCATACCTTCTTGCCAAAAGTAATCAACATTGTGTAATGCCTCATAAGTATTTTGAGTTCTACCTAAAAAAATCAATAGGTTTTCTAGTAATTATCAGCATGCTTTGGACTTTGGTGCATACCTCTGAGATTACAAAGGATTCTCAGATTTGATATAAAACTCTAAGTGAATCAAACTCAACCTCTGTCTAAGCTACAGTATCAAATTTTACATTTATTATGTTTTCAAAAATTATCAATACCTGATAATAAAATAAATGAATTCCAAACATGACAGCCATTTTAATACTTGGTTATTATTATTACACTTACAATTAGTGGCGACAGTAGGTTTTTGGTGGGCGTGACCCTGGTTTTTAATTTGACAAGCAAAAAAAAAAAAGAATTCTTGGCATATTTAAGAGTTCATAATTTTGTTAGACTACAATATATAATTTGCAAACCACATAGTAACAACTGTATGTTTTACCTTGCATTAAGCTTCGTGCATAATACACTTTATATTTCGACACTACAAACCCCTTCAATTTCCACCGGGGGAGGGGGTCCCGATACAGACTGTAATACTGTAAGAGGAGCACTGATTTTGATAATATAGTTTACATCATTATTGATAATCATAATCACATAGCAGTACAAACATATTAACATTGCATAACAGTACCACAGATGATCACAAAAGTAAAATTTAAACAAGTCCCAAAACTGACTCAGTTTAATTATAGTCATATTTTACTTTAAAAAAAAGGGTAATTTTATTTAGTTACAGATCAAAATTTTTAAAAGAAAAAGCTACTCATTTATCATTCTCTGGTTTTGAATTATTTTTTTTTAATAAAAAGGAATTATCTACATTCACCAAAAACATCCCTCATCTCAACCCTATAATTGAAGTATTCAAAACTCTTGAAAACGCACCTTTCTAGTTCGCTGTAATTTGTATTTTTCTTTAATCTCCTACTTTTAGAGCGCTTTGAGACAATCAACCTTTAATCGCTGTATATAAATGTAAAACAACAAAAATAAACAACATTAACATTAACAATTGTGCAACACTATGAAGTTTGAAATTTTACTCTAGTAAACAATCAACGATTGTTTAAGCGCTATATGTAACAACATTAACATTGTTGAGAAGTTATAGGCCATAATGTCAATAAGAATGTCTACAAATATGAAAGGGGGCACCCGGCACAGGCCCCGCCTTTGACTTGTAAGTAAAAAAGTTGCATGTGATATTCTTTGCCGATGATACTACAATATTTTTATCATCCCCAAACATTGATTCATTATTTTCTATTTTTAATAATGAATTGCTAAAATTGTCTGACTGGTTCCTCCTTTCAAATAAACTACTTGTTAATACACACAAAACCAATTATTTCATATTTCATTTAAAACGAAACTTAAATATTATTCATTTCAAATTGTTCTAAATAGAAAAAAATGAATGCAAAAATGAAACACTCTTTTTAGGAGTGTACATTTACGAACATTTAAAATGGACCAGTCACCAAAATTACATTTCTAAAAAAATCTCAAAATCTGTTATTAGCAAAATTAATTATTATTTTCTCGAACATATTTTAATTTCTCTTTATAATACACTACTTCAATAGTAACAGTTTCTGAGGTAATGCATGGTGTGATTTAAGGTCATCAGTTTGTTTTCAAGATAATGTGTTCACAAGATGTGCAGCCAGAAAATTCAAGATGGCCAGCAAAGGCTATATTGTATTATGTGAAGTACATTTGTTCCTCTGAATAATCTAAAGTCACTGTGCAAAGATGAACTTGATTGGATAAAAACTGTTGAAGACATCACATTCAAAAGATGTGTAGTGAAAAAATTCAAGATGGCTGAAAGCAGTCATACTGGATTGCGTGGAATGCCACAATTCAATCCCATCAATTTTCTCAATAATCTAAAGCCACTGTGCAAAAATGAACTTGATTAGATAAAAACTTGAGACATCACGTTCACAAGATATGCAGACAAAATATTCAAGGTGGCTGACAGCAGCCCATACTGGATTGCGTGTATACCTGCCAACT
>JAOTQE010040295.1:0-10003 GCA_025631205.1 Nesometra sesokonis
ATTTTAATTAAAATATTTTGCTGATTAAATCATAAAATAATCAAAACTGATTATCAAATTTTAATAAAATTACATATTCGGACGAGTTGACTGGGGACGAGTCAGTTTGGTGACGAGTTGGCTTGGGGACGAGTTGACTTGGTGACGAGTTGACTTGTGACGAGTCGGTTTGGGGACGAGTTGGGTTGGGGACGAGTTGACTTGGTGACGAGTTGACTGGTGACGAGTTGGTTTGGTGACGAGTTGGATCGAATTCTACGTGATATTTGCACGGCAGTGTGGCCTAAGCCCTAGGTCTTTAGCGTATAGATTTGGCAAATTCCCTGAAATGTTATAATAAATATAATACACGAGGATCCATACACGATGCCATTCAAAGTTTTTAGTACCCAAAAGTCTTAATAAATGGCGCCTAGGCCTAGGCCGAAGCTCACCTCCTTCTTACCTCACCACTTTGCCTCCGGCGCGGAGACTTTCTTGGAGCAGCCTCATGTACGACGTCACGTACGTACGGGTGCCTCTCGTAACTTGTATGAAACGCCATATGTGCCTTTTATTGTTTGCTTTTATGATTTTACATTTCACTTGGTTGCATGTAACTTGGGTGAATATTTTGAATTTCATCAAATTAAATTAAATTACATTAGATCAAATCAAATTAATTTGGATAAGACTCTGGTGGTATAATTATCATTTTGGTGAGACCCTCTGGTTGCACTGTCTATTACTAATTATCCCTGTACTGGGGCTTTAATGAGAAACTGTTCTAAAAATGTCTTAGGTACCACCGTATGAGATACCCGTGTTACTGTACAGCAATAATACTTTGGATAAATGGTCTTTAACCCCAGGGGTAGATTAACTGTAGCTTGTTGTTTCTCTGGTGGTTAAATGTAATTTGAATTAACCCCAGGGAATTAAGCCAATGTAATCAGGTTAGTTCCCTGATGGGTTGAATGTAACTTGGGTTACTTCCCTTGGTGAAGTACAACAGTTCTACACAATTTTTAATAGTGAAAAACAGGAGAGGACAGTTTACTTTGTTATACTGGCCTGACAATATTTCTGTCGATGGCAGTTTTCAAATCATTATTGGTTGAGAAGATTATGAGGGATGATTGAAATGTCGACAGATTGAGATTTTTTTTTATGGATAGATTAAGATCAGGGGCGCGGCCAGGATAGAAGAAAAAGGGCGGTCAGACTTGCGAGCGAAGCAAGAAATTTAGGCTGGGGGCCAGGAGGCCACTGAGGACCCCCGGTAGGGGTCCAGGGGCCAAAGGTCCGGAAAAAAATTGCATTATTTACATTTGAGTCCATCCTGATCAGCACGTCTTAATTTCGAAGTTCAGACTTATGAGTGAAGTGACAAATTTAGGCTGGGGGCCAGGGGGGCCGCCGAGGTCCCCCGGTGGGGTTCTGGAAAAAATTGCTTATTTTACATGCTGAAACACATTAGAGTCCACCAAAATGTCCCATTTTCAAGATCACCATCTTGATTTCAAAGTTCAGATTTGCGAAGCGGGCAATTTAGTCGGGGGAAAATTTGCGTTATTTTACTTCCTAAAAGTCCATCAAAATGTCCCGTTTTCCAGATCAGAATGTTTTGATTTCAAAGTTCAGACTTGCAAATATTACACTTCTAAATGCTCGGAAATGGCACTCTTAAACATTAAAAACATTTAAAGGTGTTTCGATTTAACGTAACTGAAATACGAATACGTCTTCAGTTGATGAAAACAACATACCGATTTCAGCTCCATCATAGTTGCTGGGTTGAGATGCGGAAATTTTAAAATGTGGAACACCTAGATGATCGTAAATGGTGTTCGTTTGCGTTATAAATGCTTTTTGAAACTTAAAAAAAAATAATGCAATTGAGGTATTATGACTGTGTTTCTATTTGATTTAATGGTAAAACCACACCCACCTCTGTACCGCACTAGTTGGTGCTGAGATGGAACCCCCCCCCTCCCCCAAGCAGACTGGGGAATCTGAGACAATTACAATACATAAAATGGCACCCCAAGATGCTCACTGAAATAGGATAAGTGTGGAATCAGGTTTCAGACACATATCCTTATTTGGTCATTGGATGATGTCATCTTTTATAGAGACATTTGAAAAGCTATTGAAATAGATTATGCGAAGTTGAATTCCAGTCTGCAATATTAACGACGGCTTACAATTCAAGCAATACTGTACTATTCTTCACATTATCAATCTTTTAGTATATTTTTTTCTCTCAACATTTTAGGGGTCCTGACCCCCCCCCCCCAGCTGTGCCCCCTGAAGATTTGACTTGGAGTGAATTAGGCAAAGATTACTTATTCTGTTGTACTGTAGTCTGTTATCTTCATGGATAGAAAAAACAAATTATTATTGTAGTCATCGTAATCATTATCATCATCATAAGGTCTAAAAAATTACTTGGTTTGCCCTTCTCCACCACCAATAAATCAAATTGAATTTAGGCCATTTGTCAATTTTTAAAATAGCCTCATAGTCCAGGGGAGGGGAAGACAGGGTATTCTTTAGGGATTACTGTCATCACCAAATTCTCAAGTCTAAAAAAAAAAATCTTTATGCTGCCCAAACACAACATTTGTGGAAATTTCGGTCAGGATTTTTTCCTTTTGTTTTTAAGCAGGGAACTCTTACTGCATTTTTTAAACAACTTTACCTTTTTTATTTCCTACATTCATATTTTGGGAAAAGTTTAAGCATTTGTTATATTTCCAGGATAATTTTATGCATTTTTACAATTTTTTAGAAAATTCAATATATTTAGCCAAAATATTGGAAAATGTGAAATAAAAAAAACGGAACAAGCATGATTTTAAAAATTTTGGGTCAGTCAGGCTTGGACAACATAAGGCATTATCACTGTTGATATTGTTCTTGATAAATGATACAATCAAGAAAAAAAATACAACAAATGTAAAATGTATTTATCAACACCATGTAAAAAATATATTTACAATAATAAAAATTCTTATTTCATCTTAATATACTACAGTTACTATAATAAAAACAGGGCCTATATTACAGGGGCATATCCAGGAATTAACTATCCAAACAACTTGGAGGTTTTAAAGGGCCATTCATTTCAAAATTTTATTTTGTCAAAAAATTAAAAACATTATAAATCTTACTATATTATACCTGCTAACTTTTTTTTACACCAATGCGCGAGACATCATTCGCCTGTTACTGGGATAGATTTATCCCGATTTCGATCTGACAAGCAAAAAAAAAAAAAAAAAAAACGCCATTTTAAGCTCTTTTTTGACTATTTCTTCATTAATTTGGTGTCTGTTTTCAAGGTATATTGCTCTATGTTGGCTACTTGATTGGATGGCTATGCATGGGAGTTCTGCTAATATGTTAGAAAAAGTATTTATGCATGACAGATGCAAAATTGGTCTCAATGCTTAAGACTCGCGCATAATGTGGGGGAGTTAGCAGGTATACTCTATTTTATTAAAATATAAATATATTACTGATCTGGCATATTTATGTCATTTTATTACCTATGAAAAATGCAAGATAATAACTAATTTGATATTTAGGTGAACTTAAATAATAAAGTGAATCAATGCTTATTTGCATTGTTTTTGTAAAAAGCTTAAGTCTAGTGATAAGCGAGTTAAAGTGCGATGTGTGTGCCATGTAAAAAAAAAACATACATAATTTTCCTGGGCGTCATCTGTGCAGATAGGATCTACAGTACACTGGCCGGGCAACAAGAAATTATCTTGGCCAACACAACAGTGTTTTTTCTAAGTCAAGAATAAAACTAAAACTTAATTAACCCATTTTAATTATTTTAGAAATAATAAACAGGAAATTGTTTGTTTTCCACTTTTGGGTGAATTTGGGACATTCTGAAGAGCAAAATCTATTGTATTTGCTCTATTTTTAATATCTCTTTTTACTTGACGTCAATGTCATATTTAATTAAATTTATTCTACCACTGAGCATCCCTGCCATTGGTGAGATGCAAAAATTTTAAAACGTTGCACGCTCTTTGCTATTGGAAAGGAGTTTCACTAAAAAAGAAGACAATTGAAGCATAAAACTAGCACACACTCTCCCTCACAACTTACAGGCCTGGCATTAACATTTTTCTACTTTAAGCCTGTTTTCCTGTCGATCGTTAAAATGCGTTGAGTTGAAAATCGTTAAAGTTGAACCTATCTCAACTTTAACGATTTTCAACTCAATGCAAATCGCTGAAACTTAACGATCGACAGGAAAACAGGCTTTAAGCTTTATTTGATGCCAAGTTCTTCTCCGTGCCATCCAATTTCTTCTAAAATTGTGAGGTCTCACCTCAAAATGAGTCTGATGGTAGGAGAATCAAAAATTAAGCAATTTGTACCATCTAATAGAGCATAATATAAGCTGCAATCTACACTTTAAATGACATTCATTGGACAAGTAGATCCAAAGATATGAAAACACTTTTGAGAAAGCCACCCATAAAGTAATGTAAAGATAAACAATTAAAAGACTATAAATCTAAAAAAATCTGCATGAAAGACACTTTCCTACATGAAAACCACACAAAAATTTGACTTCAGACCTATTTTGGTGATTATTTCAAATTGATCTCACCTACAATGCGACTAATTTTGTGGTGAGACCTCACAACTACCAGTCACTTTAGACTTCACATTTTATGTGATTATCTCAATTTAATCTCGCCTACAATGTGACTCATTTTGTGGTGAGTTCTCACAGCTTTGAGTCACTTTAGATCTCACATTTTGTTGATTATCTCAATTTGATCTCACCTAAAATGTGACTCATTTTGTGGTGAGACCTCACAATTATCTTTATCAACTGAATTATCTTCAACATTGTTTAGGAGTCTATATTGATTTCTGGAATTTCACCAGCAAGCATTGACTTGGTTATCTGTGATAAATTCTTTTCTTCACTATCTGTAAGATCAGGTGCTTTTTCTGAAAAATAAATGTTGACAGACTATAGGCTTGTTCATACTATAACGAAAGACGGTAAACAGATGCAGACATTTTGTTAAAATTCAAACAAGTTTGAGATGTTTTTAGATTAAAATGACATGATGAACCTTCCTTGTGTATTCAGTTAAAACTTTATTTTCACAAATCAAATGATGATCAATACAAACTATAAAATTGATGAAGTTTAACGATTTTAACATTTTTATTGATTATGATGTAATTTTCATCAATTTCAATCAAAAGGGTCATTTCTCCCCTTAGGTGTCTCATGAAGGTTTTTAGGTCCCACTCTGTAAAATGTTTTGCCCAGTAGTGCATAATTTTGAGGATTTATTGTAGTTTTCGCGATTTCAAGATTTGGAACATTTCGTGACCTTTTATTTTCGCGATGTGACTTTTTTAACAATTATTATTTTCGCGATTTTGACCTTTTACTACGTTTAACACAATCACTTTTATTTGTTCATAAACTTGTTTTGGGTCGATGATAATGATGTAATAGTTTTGATAATTAATAGTACCTGTACATTGATGACAGCATCAGGCAACGATACACCTACCTCATTGATTATCTAGCGACAGGTCACAATCATTTCGAGCCTAAGCCTAGACTACATTTGAATAGAGTCGTTAGGCTCACCAAGCATGTCTCGGTAGGCTGATTTTGCACGACGAATTCCACGATTTTTCACCCATTGTCGCGTAGAATACCAGCCCTCCATTAGGCTACGATCGTTTAATGGCTATTTATTAAAAAAGTCTCCTTGAAAAAGTTTAAAATTATCATCTTATTTTCGTTGTTAGACTAGTTTAACAATTGTTTTCCATTGCCCATGTGACTCGTAATCTATCAACTCGGAAGCAAAGCGAGTTGAATGTTAGCACCACCAAAAACTTTTCTTTGGAATTATTTTCGCGGATTCCTCTCAAATTTGATCTGTTTAATTGACCAGAGAGGAGATATTGGAACCAAAACTCATATAACAGATACATTTATTACATATATATCTTCGAATAGTGCCAAAATTATTATTTTCACAAAATAAACATGTTTTTTGAACGACTGTCTCATCTTTGTTTAGTCTACCGGACCTTAGCGGAGACCATGAACGACAATGCAAAAGGCCTAGCCCCCTAGGCCTACACGTGGTGTTTATTTTTACTGTTTTGTTGTAGTATATATTTATGAGATTTACGAATTGTAAACACAAAAAAAAAACAAGCGGATAATTTATTGTATACTATACATTGATATTATCAAATATTTTGTCAATCATTTTTGACAAATTTAAATCTTCGCGATTTTCGCGGGCCCTTAGTTTTCGCGATCATCGTTTTATCGCATAATTTGCAAAAATTAAGGGCACGCAAAAATTAGGGCTTTACAGTATTTGTTCAATAACTTCAGTTATACATGTCCGATTTTGATAATTGACTCCTCATTCTAAAGCTTACGAAAAGTATAATATGGTTTTAACAATATCTCAATTTTCAATTTTTCTACAACTTGGTGATTTTGCCGTGTCACGCCTCAAATGACTGTCGTTAAAATGTGATGCATTTAGTGGCTTTGGCAAGAAGTTCTACATTAAAGAATCACTCATTTTAACCAGAAGGGAATGAGATAATGTTAGTTAAGGCAATCTTACTGTTAAGAAAGTATGATACATATTCAATTTGATACACACCACAAAAAAATTTTGACATAAATTATATCATCATCAGGAATCATTCCTGATGATGAAATAATTTAAGTCGAAATATTGAATCCTGTCATGATAGCGTGCATCTCATTGCTTGGAGTATGTATTATGCCTTCTTACTTGAAGTTGATTAGTGGATCTTTTGGACTTACTGTTAAGTTTCATAACTTTTATTTGTTTTGGGTGGCTGCCTTCAAGTGAAAACATCAACTGTATTTGTAGGCCTGGAAACTCCACCAACAGCAAACAGCAGAAATCATAAGACTTGCTACAGTCAATTTCTTTCTCCAAATGATCTGATAAATGAGTCTAAAAAAACAATTAATCAATTTTGAGATCAAATAAAGTAAAATTTTGAAAAGAACCCCAGTGGCAGGGATGGATCCAGGAACCACCGAAAGGGGTGAGGGTGGGGTGCCCTTTCCCGAACCCAAGTGGGTGTGATTTATGGGAAAGCAAAAAAAATTAAATGAAATAAAATAAAACTTGTAAGCGGCTATGTCATCTTCCGTTCTCCTTTGATGTTACCGCATGGCCGGTATCTGTGCCTGTTATTTTAATAAGGCAACAGTATATGAGGAAAGTTTTTACACATATATTACAGATCATTTCCAACAAACATTCATCGCCTTTTTTTTAAATTACGCCACAGGGTGTCCCCAGTCTAAACCCACAAAACCAAAAACGTGTTTTACCGGTAAGCAGTAAGAACTCTAAAATACATCTGGAGGTATCGCATGCTTAGTGGTGCAGTCAGTTAAGAATATAATCATTTAACACGACCGTTCTAATAAAGCGAAGGTCGTGAGTTTGATTCCCACTGCAGGCAACACTATAAAAAGTTTTGATTGTCTTATTCCTATCCAAGTTTTAGAAACAAATTAGTGTGTTTACATATGAACATTCTAAATATTTAAAATAGTTTTAAGCTAATTTTCTCTTCCAAACTTTAGAACTTTAATGTAACGTATCCCACTAGTTGTAATGAATAATGGAAGAATGCTTTTACAACCCGGAATCACAGTAGAAGCGCGGACCTGGTGAGCGTTCGCTTTTGTTTTAATAAAGGGCAACACCACCACCACATACAAATATATAGACAAAATTATCGCTTAGCGTACCTGAAGACCTTTGATGAACTGCCGACGAGCAACAAATGCACCCAAAAAAGTCATCACGGAGTGCGAAAACTGACGTAAACTTGTGCTTAAATGTTGCTCTGCGATTTCTGTAACTGGAACGAAGTGAGGCAGGGAATGATTGGTTATGACGGGTTTACTGGAACCTTCAATTCCAACATAGTACGGCTCAAAGAAATTACCCTCATTGAAGGTGTCAAAGGTCAAACGAACAACATTCTTCTTTACTTTATTGATAGACACTCCTAAAAAAATAATTTTTAACCTTGTTAGTCTGTTCTATAAAAACAAAGTCATCAATTTCTGCAGTTCCACCAAAATAGCTATTATCATCATCACCAATACCATTAACTTATCAATATTTTTCATCATCACCATCACCGACTTTGCCATTATCAAAAAACATCACCATCAACAAACATTGCCATCAACACGACCATACATAATATTTTTTATCAAACAAAAAAATTGAATGAAATTACAAAATGATCTCTATTCAGGTCATTTTTATTTTAGTCAAATGAGAACTCATGTAGTCATTGGTGACTTGGCGAATGGTTAGAGTAAGGATAGAGAGGCATAGCTCCATAGCTTTTATGTTAATCTGGGATTCAGGAAGCACAAGTTACTCCAGATTACTGACTTACGCTCATCGCTGTTTAGTTCAGACACGAATAACCATGAGCAACGTATATGACACTCAGTATAATCGTAGAGTCTGAACTTACCTTAGAGATTGTCAATAGAAATCATATGAAAATTTGACTTAGAAGTTATTTAACACTTTGACTGCCAAAGATGGAGATCTCTGTCTTTTTTTACACATCGTCTCACTGCCAAAGACGGAGATTTCCGTCTTTTAGGTTTTATTACAGAATTCATCTCAATAAGTATTGATATACACGTAAAACAAATTTCAACATGCAATTCGAGCTGGACCACCAAAATTTTGGTGTTTAGAAAAGACCCATACCTCAGGTCAAATAAGGTCATATTCACATAAACACAGGTTCAAAATGTACAGTTATTGTAAAAACACATTTATAAACAAAAGTTATCCAGAAAATATGGACAGGTTTTTCAACAAAATTGATTACTTAGTATTAAAAAATGTAAGTAAAAACATATTTTACTACCAACTTTGACATGGATTTAAAATTTTCTAATTTGCCTAGGCCCAGAAAAGTCTAGGCCTGGCCTGGCTAGCCTAGCTAGCATCTAAATACACATGCTCTAAAACGTTTTAATACACTATTTTTGGTAGTTTTATTGTCAAAACTGTTAGCAGTATTTTAACACAGATTACTAAAGATCATTTTACTTTATATTTTGTTATTTTCAACAGCATTTAGGCTACATAAACATCGGACATTAAACCACACATGATTGTAAACATTTCGTTCGTTCGTAGCGTAACGTTCCCGTCGTCGAATTTTAATCAGTTTTTTGACTGCTTTTGTGCTCAAGAAAGTGTGAAATCCTAAAAAGTACTCCCATTTTATCGGGCATTTTATACATTGTGGTTTAGTATCTGAATGAAACATTTGGTATCATTTTGAAGCTTGTGTGTTTATCTTTATTGTGGTGTATAGTTTATACACATTTGTACACTAGTACATTCTCAAGAAGCATTGGAAATTAGGCAAATTTTGCTGAAATAGCTGGCACTGAGTGTAGTTTAAAATGCAAAGGGCAGGCAGTCAAAGTGTTAACTTTGACAAAGTTAACCGGGTCAGGTTTGAGTGTAGTGAGTAATTTATTTATTTTCAAGAACTTTTGTAATTTGATAAACAAATTGTATACTTTACCAGAGAGTCTGTGTAAGTTTGTCATCTGTTGTACATTGCGATTTCTTGCTGCTGTGACAGCATTGCATGCTTCCTGGTACATATCTAATGACGATAACTCCTTCTCATTCTGCTCAATGTCCCCAGTTAATAATCTCTGTATCATCTGCAAATAGAGATAATAATACTATAATAATAAAAGTATACAGTGAAACTAATCAACTGGACTTGCTGTTTTTTAAATAGAGGTAACAGTATCGTGTATGGCGGCAAAATTGTCCGGTGACTGGTTGGTGTTGACGTCACAGAAGTAGAAAACCTCTTGGGAATCTTCCGGATTACAGACTTGTAGGCCCCCGCGAGGTTGTGTCGGAAGATTCCC
>JAOTQE010040306.1:0-10003 GCA_025631205.1 Nesometra sesokonis
CCACAAGTGTGCCAAAAATCATCAAAATCGGAGATGGGTCGGAAAAAAATTGAGTGGTTTGGCATGGAATGACCCAGCTATATAACGATACATGGTAATATAAAATCATGCATAGATGATAAAACCAACAACAAAACAAAAAATAAAACACAGTATATAAATACATGTCAAGATAGGCCTATGAAATTGTAATCTACTGGTTAGGATCTGGTCTAGAAGTTAATTAACTTGTCTCGACCAGACCCAAAGGCAGATACAAGGTAGTATGGTAATTTTAAATATTGAAGCATAGACGTCAAGGGTATAATTAAATAATCATCATAATAATAGTAATAGTTATTAATAAAAGCAATGGTAAAACTTATAATAATAATAATCTCTGTAAGTGTAGTTTTTATAATATGATAAGAACATTCGTTTAATATGTTTTTTGAAAAGTGTAATATTATTACACGATATTAGAGCGTCATCAAGTTCATTCCATAGCTTTGGGCCAGTAACGGTGATGAACAATTGATTCTTACTTAATCTAGTAAATGGAACATATATTCGACGCAAGTGTCTTAAATTATAAATGGAACTAAAATGATTTGGGTACAAAATATTAGATATTGATTGATGTTTCTAGTTAAGGAAACAAGCATGTGAGGCATGTCACAGCAAAACCACTAAGTAGTAGGAAAATAGAAAATTGAGTTATTGTTCAAACCATATTACAGTTTTCATAAGCTTTAAGGGGTCAAGTATCAAAAGTGGACTTCTATAACGGAAGTTATTGGACAAAATATACAAAAACTTTGTTTGTATTTGTTAATATTCCCCTTTATTTTTCTCAATAACTTCCTGTTCAAATATTAGGAAAATCAAGTGTGAATTTTTTTTGGTGAACAGTAATTGCATATTTTAAGTGACAAAAATGTCAGAAATTATTGTTTCCTAATAGCAAGCAAGGTGTGTAGCTTTAAAATAGGGCTACTTGTATACAGAATTTGTAAATAGGGCACATTACAAATCATGATCAGATTACCATTTTGTGTATATTTCCATTAGAAAATCTAATCAATTTTACCCTACCTTTTCAAAGAAAAGTAGGGTAATTTTGAATTTAACCACTTTTTGATTTATCACATTAAATATTTATAAAGGGAATACGGCTATGTTCAGATTCATGGATTAAGCGGAGCTTAGTGTATGCAAGGCATAAGGTAATCTGTTGCATAACGACCAATGTGTTCGGACACAAGGCGCAAGTCACAAGCAATTTTAAAATTGCCACCAGTGGGTTTTTCTATGACCAGTGAGCTGTAATTGGCCAATGCAGATCGATTGCAAATTGTGATTGGACAATGCGTAACACAAGGACAAAACCATTCAGGTGTACAAGGCGTAGCTCCATAGCTTACGCTAAACCGGAGTTTGCAGGAAGCACAAGTTACGCTCCTGATTAGGGACTTACGCTAATCACCAGCTAGTAAAGACACAAATAATCGTACGCTGCGTATGTTACGCTCTGCTTAATCATTGAGTCTGAACATACCCTAAATATACTGTATTGCTAAGCAATCAAGTGGAGACTAATCCATTTATCCATTGTGGTAAGATTTAACAAAACTTTCTAATGGGGATGTGCACCTAATGACCAAAAATAACCTACATGAATTTTATTTTTACAACTTGTGACCTCTGCATTTAGAGCCTTGTGTTCATGTTTGTATATTGCATGGTTACTTATTTCCTTATAAAAAATATGAGGCATGACACAGCAAAACCACCAATTTGTTGGAAAATTTAAAATTGAGATATTGTTAAAATCATATTGCACTATTTATAAGCTTTAAAATGAGGGGTCAATTATCAAAATCTGACATCTATAACTCAAGTTATTGAACAAATTATACACAAATTTTCTTTGTATTTGTTTATATTTCCTGTTGTTTTTTTTTTGGCTTATTTCTCAATAACTTCCTGTGCAACAACTTGGTTGTTTTGCCATGACTAGCCTCATATGTAAATAATGAATAGGGATGAATGTTGTTTAAATATAATTTTGGTTTCAGTTTCAATAAACAGAAAGAACAAAGCATATAAACTAAAATATTATCTGATACTTAAGGGTAATAGGAACTTGTACATTATATTAATTGGTCATAGTATTTACATATCAATGTTGTTTTTGTTTCATTTGCAGATCCCCATCATCATGACCTGTACTTAAAGGAAAATAACTTTCTCCCTCCACTTAACAATGAGACCAGTAACCCAAAAAGCCATGGTAGGTATTAAAGGGCAACTCCAATATTACAATTGCTATCTACAGGGCTCCCAAGTCTCCAGGATTTGCCTGGAGTCTCCAGGAATTTTGCGTCATCTTCCGGGCCTGGGAAATACGCAGATTTCTCCAGGAATTTGAATTTTTCATGATTATTTCCATGACTTAAATTAGCAATATAAACAAAAAATTATGTAGTACTTTTTCATGGGTTGATTTACTGAGCTGGTAATTACTGCACTATGCTATAAACTACTGTAGATCTCTTTAATTTCGCAGCCCTAAATGTTCACGATTTTACTATTTTAAACATTTCGCGACATTTATTTTCCCAATGGGACATTTTCAAAAAGGAAAATAATTTTTATGATTTTTACCTGTTAGTATGTTGGACATTATCACTGTTAATTTTTTAGAAACTTATTTTTACTTGAGGAAAATAATGCTAGAATGCTTGCCCATGATAAACAATGTTTCAGGTCTTGCTTTCGTAGGGCATGCATAGACCTAAACATGATAAATTTGTATATTTACCTCCGCCAAACGAAGTTGGCAGGAGGTTGTGTTTTCACTCGTGTTTGTCTGTCGGTGTGTGTTAACAAGATTACGAGAAAACTACAAAACGGATTACGCCGAAATTTGGTGAAGATGTTCAGTTTGTACTAAGGAAGAACTGATTAAATTTTGGTCATGATCGAGGTCCGAATAGAGATTTAGGGGACACATTTAACGTCTGTTATGGTAATAGTGGGACTATTCCATTGTTCTGATGCCTTTGCTTTTCTAATCATGTCACGTGCGGAAGGAAGGACAGACAGACACGCGGACGAGGAGATGAAGCTCATTGCAATACCTTCTCGGCGAGGGTAAAAAGCGCCCGGCCGCTTATTCGCCCGAGTACAGTATACAGTACTATGAAACAAGTATCTGTACAGCCTATGCACACTAACAAAAAAACCTGAAATTTTGATTAATTTCAGGAGGACGGGGCATGGGCGGAGGTATGCTCTCTATGGAGTGCTGTCTAGTTTTCTTTTGAGATTTTTTTAAAAATTGAAGGTATAAAGGTATCTTCTACCATTACAATATGCTATGACCTGGCTAGGTCACCCCATCTGCATAATGCTGTAAGTTAGCTAGACCATTGGTGTACAGTATTGTAATACAGATTAAAGGCATATGTTGCCTTAACATTTCAGTCATGATTGTCAAAAATAACCCAGCCATTTTTCATACTTTCTTGTTTTTTAAATTCTCTTCAGAATGGAAAGCGAATTTCCTTAAGTTGAAGCAGCTGGTGTTGGTTGGAGGTCCAGATGATGGAGTTATTACACCATGGCAATCTAGGTATTAAAATTACTACAAATTTTTGTTCTAGTATAGCCAAAGATCTTACAATGTAAAGATAGCTGCTGGCCTATTTTGCAGGGAATTTGTGTAATACGCATAGAACGCCATCTAACGCTAAAATCTACTCCATATTTTGCAGGGAGCGCTATAAAATGTATTGTTTTATTCTCGTTTTTATAATAGTTATTTATTTAAAATAATTATTTGAATTTATTTTCCAAAGGGGTGATACTGAATTTTATATAGATATTAATATTATATCATTGGCATTTAAATAAATGCGTCTGTGTTATCAAGTCAGTTGCAGGGGTTTTGTTAATAGCAGGTAACTGGTAAAAATTGCCATCTGTCAGCGGATATCATCCGCCTGTAAATATGGGCGGAAAGGGGTGGACTCTGTAAATTGTTTTCAAAGTTACCTGCTGTAAAACAGTTATGGTCTTCTTACATAAAAATTAACAAAACCCCTGCATTTGCATTTACAATCACCATTGATGTTTTCTGCGCGTTCATTAGTCCTTATTTTGTAGCGGGCGCAATTCCATGGCATTGCGCACTGGAATAGGCCAGTGCGTATTGTAAGATACGCACTGTAAGATCCTTGGTATAGCTTATAGCTAATTTAAACTGCTTGAAATCATAAAACAAATTCAACATAAATGTAAAGTAAATCCTTTGTCCGAGCCTGAAGGCTCAAAGGGCTGGAGCTTATTTCCAGTTTTAGAAGCGTGAAGCGGATGAGAATATGATACTCCCCCTGGATGGGATGCTAGTCCATTGCAGGGGCTTAAGCCCGTTAAGCCCCCCCCCCTTAATCTGCCCCTGCTATTCCCCTAAGTGTCACGTCATATCATGCAACAAGGACTAGATCGTACTTGTGCTCTATCATAATGCACAATTTCATTTGTTGACGGTAGTGGTTGTGTGTAGACCACTACACCAGGTTAAGCCCTGCTCATCTCGAAAGGTTTCATCTGGGTTTTTTTAATAGCATATGTGAGGTGTCACCACAAAATGAGTCTTGTTGTACAAAAAAAGCAAAATTTAGTTATTGTATTTGGATAGAAGAGATTGTAAGCTTTAAATTGGTTTTTAAATGAGGTTCATAGCTTCAGTATAACCAGAGAAAAATCATTTTAAAACATAGATGTTTGAAAACACAATTTGAAGAAAATCAACTTTAAAGATAAACAGCTGTTGACTTCCTGTATGTTTTTCCATTGATTGTGAAAAACAACCTATACACAATATAGTGCAAAAACATGTTTATTGTAAAAAAAAGATAAACAGGAAGAATTTAATCATAAAATTTAATTATTAAACTTAACAAAACAACAGAAATCTCATTTTTGTGAAATTATGACTTTATTTATTTTGTGAATATCTCAAAATGACCTGCTGTACAACACGACTCATTTTGTCATGACACCTCACATATGAGGTATTTGAGTACACAGGGCCAACAGTTTATAGTCCTTATTCAAAATGTGGTTCCACCACCAGAACGAGATAACGTTTGACCATTTAAACTGAACTGTCCAGAAAACCTAACAAAATGGATGATCCAAAAATTTGTCAGTTTTAAAAGAGTTTATCAAATACAGATGAGGTTTTATAAAATGATGTTATTATTTTATTTCAGTCAATTTGGTTTCTATGATGCTAATGAAAACATTGTTGAGATGCAGAATCAAATGGTAATTAAAAAGAAAACTTGTTATCATTATCAGTTTTAAAAGACATGTAATACAATTTTTAAATACACCAATTCATTTTATATTTGTGTTAATTACTTTCATGTTAATATTATAATATTAATTTCCAAATTAATGTTGATGATTTTTTGACATTTCGTCAGCCTGATATAAAAATTGACCAACTCGTTATTTTAAGAAAATTTTTATTTTCAAATTTTCTTTAAAAAATCAAATTGCAAAACAACATTTTAATGACATTCAGATCCGCCATGGACACTATAGTCAGTAACAGGTTCACTTGGTCGCCTCAGAAGATTTTTAGTTGACATTTTTAAAAAGCAAGTGTGGGTGACGTACAAATTGCAAGGGGCAGTTCATTCCACAACTGTGGTCCAAGGACCAAAAACGAACCACCACCAGCCTTCGTTTTTCTAAGTGGAACCACAAGTTTAGGAGTGTCCATTGCGGTTCCGAGTCTATGTCGATTGGGTTCTAACTTACCAATTAATTTTAGGGTTTTTTAGGCAATCCACAGCACACACTTTATATGCTGTTACGTTTTTACATCATTTGACTAATCACAGAGCTTGTATCAACAAAATAATGCTTGTTTACTCATATTAGCTAAGAATGTTAGGCAAATCGACATCAGCTTTTTGCGTTTAGTCTAAAAGATAGTTAAAATGAGTTGTAGCCAATTTTCGCTGACGATTTTCAAATGACAATGCATCTTTGACCCAACTGACGAAATTTTAATATTTGTAGTTCAAAAAGTAAAATTATTTTATTTTTCCTTTTTATTTATTTTTTCATAGGTTTTTATAAAAGACTCATTTGGCTTGCGAACTATGTATAATAGTGGTAGAGTCCATAGCTGCACTGTACCAGGAGTAAATCATACTTCATGGCACGATGATCAAACTGTGTTTGACAAATGCATCAAGAAGTGGTTGACATAAAAGGTGTTGTTCCACCAACTATATTCAGAGGTCTAGAGTTGTGAAAATGGAATTCCTGAACATTTTATTACGGATGTCAGAACCATCATGTACCTACAACTTGTAAGGTTACCAATTTGTACAAGGAAGTATAATGCATACTCTAAGTATTGAATTATATACCATTGTGTTGGAATTTAATATTTCAACATTTATTATGTCATCATCAGGAATGAAATTTGTACTTCTTTGATACCTTTATTTAAACAAAAACAAAGGTTTTGGATTGGTTGGATCATTTTATTACCACATTTCCCCCACCTAATTCTGCATATGAATAGAATAATTAAGTTTAGCTTAGACTCATTGTTGTAAAAAGGTAAACAGGGTTAAATCTTTAAAAAATTTGTGAGAAAACGTTGGTTTTTCTCGAGCACATGAGATGGACCAGAAATTGTGAGCAGGGGTACATCCAGGATTGTGAGTTGGGGTAGGGCCTATACGCCAATTTTCTTTAGATAAGAAAAAACAAAATCTTAATTGTCCACTAATACCCCTGCTTTGCCTATTAGGGGACCCCGTCCATAGACAGCTATGTTGCAACTATATTTTACTAGTTTGTCACTACATCCAGAAAAATATTCTCCAGGTCAATTTTAGAGAGAGAGGTTAAGTCCCCCCACCCCGCCCTTAATCCACCCCTGGTGGAGACTCCAGGTCAATCTCAGAGACATGCTTCGCTCTATTAAAAAAAAATAGTGAAATCATTTAGAGTGAAAAATGGAAAAAGTAGTAAAAAGAGTGGTACTATTGCTTGGTTGTTAACATGCCTTTCTACCAATCCTGACGTCCCAGGTTTAATCTAGGAAAGGCGCTAGGATTAATCTCATGACAATTAACACCACTGTCTAAAGGACGCCACACACAACAACAACAACAACAACAGCCCACTTTCAAAAGGCCACCACACATATAAGCCAACGGCGCACGCAAACAGTCACTTGTGCTGCTGCCGTAAGTCAGCAACTTACATTTTTGGTAAAATTTTGTGTCTTGCCGCTGCAGCGCAAGCTTTTAATCATTGATATTTAATAGTTACTCCTGCCAATGTCTTACGATGTGCGGGGGTCGTATGCTTTATCATTACAGTTTGCAATGTGTAATGCAAGTGTTTATATGGCAGCATGCTCACGTTTTTTTTCATTTAACATTTTTTCGTTTAACATTTAACGTTTTTTTTCGTTTAACACGTTGTTAAGTGTTTGCTTGCGTTAATTTACAGCCTTATGTCTACACACAGAGATTAAAGTATGAATGTATGCAGACACAGTGTAATGCTGATTTGTTGCCATTTCACAGAATACATAAGCTTTTGGCCTACAGCGGTGGTATGACTGACTGTTGCCGTGCGCGGCTGGCTTACACTTGTGGTGGCCTTAAGCCTCACGATGATATAGTGGCCATCCTGTAATTGGTGATTACACTCAATGGTTAACCTTCAAAAAGCAAGTTTTAACAAATAACACAAACAAAACACACTAAGCTTTGACCTGTATATTATTTCTTTGAGATTTATTAAAACCTCTTATTTACGAACCTTCTTAATTACAAACACCTTCTAAATATAAAGGTGACTGTATCCATTGGGCAGTGGATTGGAAGTATTGTTTTTGTGGTAAAAACTATTTAAAAGTCAACCAAAATGTAGAACAATGGCATAAAATATATAAAAGGATGAAAGGGACAACCAGTAGATACTCAAAAATTTGAAAAATAGCAATCTTAAAAAAATTGTTGATGAAAAACTTCAAATTCAAATCTTCCATAGGTGAAATCTATTAATTTAAATTTGGATAAAAGTTTAAATTTAATAGGCATATTGGGTAAATGTTATTAAATTACTAGATTGTTACTATACCAAAATTTCTCCATATGGATAGTACTATACTAAAATTTATAGAATGTTAATCTTATGACAATTTTAGTAAACTTAACAAAATAATTACAAAGCACTTTTATTCAGAAGTAAAAAAAAAATATGCCGCTAGATAGGGAACTCTAAAAATGATAATGTTCCCACGCCTTTAGAGAATATAATTTCAACATCAGACATGAAATATTACAGATAACTTTTTTATTCATATACGTGGTAGAGCCAAACCTAATGAGACATAAGTCGCAAATGCTAGTTTTCCACAATAGGCAGAAATTTATTTCTGCCTATATATTTATTTTCAAATGTACAGTTCACACATTCAACTTTCATACTACCTTAACAATTTTCAGATATATGATCAAAATTTTGTTTTAATGCAATTTAAAATGACCTTGTTTGTTCAATGTACACTGATAAACAATTTTCAAATGCAGTTTTCTCAAAACTTACATTTTAAATGTTCGAACTGCGATTGTTCATAACTACGCAAGGCAACATCGTATGAAACTGATTTTTTTTGCATGTTAAAGATAATAATGTATAGTTTTATAATCCACAAAAAAACTCAATTTTCAATTTTATGCCTTATGTCTCATTTGGCTTGGCTCAGCCACATATTTTTGTCAAAATCCAACCAGGTAAACTCCTTACCAAAATCGAAATTCCTGGATATATTGCTGATCCCTGCCCCCCTTACTTTTCCATGAGTAATGCAGCATACAGTTTATTATTGCTGTTTATTTTTAAATTTAAGCAAATAATAACAATGTCCCTTAAATTTCAAACAAAATGTCATTTTTATGATGATTTATCAAGTCTTCCATTACAAAATTAAACAGTTGAATGCCTGAAAATAACTTAATTTATTTTTGTTTTGTACTTTTTAATTCAAATTCATTTATAATACAAAGATTCAATATTTACAATGTAATACAATTTATAAAAATAAATATATATATTTGTACACAAAGGTTAAATCAGACATTAATAAGTAAAATACTGTTTAAAGTTGGCATGCTTCGAATTTTAATGAGTACAGTGTAGGGCCATCTAAATTTATAAAGATATTTATTTTGTACAGTATTACATTAGGAGGGGATGTTTAATATTTAAATAAAATATTTTTCTGTAACAACTTGCTTAGTTGTCGGGGTGGTGAGAGGAGAGGGGATGCTCAAGGACCCCCTTTTGTTAGAGGTAGAAAAAACAGGCTGCTAGGTAGTAACCTCTTAAGATGATAAGATGCCCCAACTCTTCAGAAAATAAGTTCAATATAAGACATGAAATAGTGCAAGTTTTTTTTTTAATCCAACCTGGTGATTTGGACAGTTACAGTAAGCACAAACTCCTTGCCAAATCCAAATTCCTGCATATGCCACGGACCTCACCCTTTGAAAAAATAACTCTGTTAACATGGTAGATAAAAGTAGTGATAAGGTAGTTAATAGTGTTAACCATATAAAAAGTACTATATCAAAAGATACTAACAAGGATATGGTCAGCAGTGCTCTATAAGAATGAAGGAAAATACAGCCGTTATTACTTATTGACCTTAAAGCATTAATAACATCGACAAAGTAATTATATGCTACCTTACTTGGTAGTTCTCATGTGGTTCTTGGTAGATCTCCCTAGTAATTTAATATGGTAGACTTACCTAGTCAGAGGGCGTTATTTTTTTCAAAGGGCACTTTATCCATATGCAGAGCTCCCAAGTTTGGAGATCCAAAAATAGTGAGATTTATTTTTGTCAATTTAACCACCGAAAATTTGAATTTTGGCCAAAAATATGAGCCGTGAATTTAAGAATGTG
>JAOTQE010040316.1:0-10003 GCA_025631205.1 Nesometra sesokonis
CTGAAAGAGGGGTATTTTAAATAAATTGTGAAAAATCAACGGTCATTCTAAAAATATATAGAAAAATACTATTCTTGCGTGTTTTAACCAAAATTGTTCATTTCTGATGTTTTTATATTGTGTAAAGTAGTCATTTTTATTTGGTAATAAAAAATTACCCACTTTGCTATTTTGTGTGTAAAAGAATAGGGATGAAATCTAGCGTTTATTTTTATTATAATTTTTAATACATGAGATTCAAGGGAAAAAAAATCCTAAAAATTCCTAAATAGGGCTGAATATACTTTTTATGATTAACTAAAGCATATAATGAATAGTAATTTTTTGGGTGAACCTGCCCTTTAAATGATGAGAAGCTCAGTTTTGTGGGGTCTATTTGAAGATTATTCCACAATCGTGGTTTATCGACTGTTACAAATAATTGACTCCTTTTGTGTCTGAAAAACGGAATATGTAACTTGTTGGAGGTTCTTAAATTTTATTTATTGATGTGATTTTTAATTTTAATTTAATCTGAGTTATGGTTGTTGGGAGTAAATTATGAAGTTAGTAAAAACATAAAATCATGAAGTTTGACGGTGAGGGGAGGTGGCTAAAAAGCCCCCCCCCCCCCACATTGGAATCAGTGTTCAGTACGATACTGTGATTGGAATATATTAAAAAATGCCATATTGTACAATGTCACGCCTCTTTTCATTGTTCTACATCAACTTGCTAAACACAATAGAGGGTGCTACAACATTTTTCCCATATATATTTCTCTTATTACCCCAATACAAATTAAATTATTTAGTGTTTGAAACATGGGGCAACACTTATACAAAAGTAAATTTCAAAAGGTGTTACTCTTGTAAAAAATGGTAATTAGAACCATTGCAAAAGTTAATTATTTATGTCATACCAAATCAATTTTTTATTCATTTAAAACTTATATGTTTCATTTAATTAAAATTAATATTCCTAAAACAATGTATAAAGCTCATAGTTGATTATGTCCTCGCATTATTCAAGAATGTTTTGAACTAAGTAGAGAAATTTATAGTACCAAATAGCAAAATAAATTTAATTTTAAATATAGGAAAATGATGCTAATAACTGTTTATAAAACAGAGTCATTTATTGTGCAACAAACTTTTAAATTAACTTAAGGATTGTACAAATGTTCATGTTTCTAAAAGAGGATATAAGCAAAACTTATTAGACAAATATACTAAATAATATACTAAATAAAGAAAAAAACAATCTTTAATAATATCAATCATACTTATTTTTTGTTTCCAGGAACATAAAATATATGAAAACTATGCTTTAAATCAAAATTAAGATAAATGAATCATATAGAAAAAATATAAATCTTACATTTTATAATAAAATTAACATGAAATTGTCATCCTTATTGTACTCATATTAATGTGTAGAAGATAATCAAGGTAATTTAAGAACTGAATTTTCTAATTAGTTAAAAATAATATGTAAAATATTTTTCTTTCTTTAATAGGCATTACACAATTTACCATTTTCCTTGTTAAAAAAAATTCTACTTATTTTTTTATTATTGTCAGTCATCTCTGTTACTATTTTATACTGTATGTTTCATGGGGTTTATTAAAACATAAAACATTATGTTGAAAGAATAAGATTATACGTTGACTTATAATTAATAGACTAGTACTTCATTTTATTTTATTTTAAATGAAGATAAAATCAAATTAATTGGTTAACTTTTAATTAAAAAACAACAAAGGTAAAAGCCGAAATTAGAATTAAGAAAACATAATATTGGCCATAATGTACCTTGAAAGAAAGACATCATTCATATTAAAACAATACAATTTTAGTAGAATGCATAGCAATGCTTCTTTACTCCACATGTATGATTTGATTTTTATAATTTATTCATAGGAGTACAAAGAGATAAAAGGCTGAAATTAACATTAGAACAAAAAATAGAACTAAGAAAACACAATCTCAATCACATGGTAAAAATTTACCTTGAAAAATGAAGCTGCTATTCAAATTAACAGAATAAAAGTCTGAGTAGAATAAATTTAAGAAATTGTTTTAACAGTCCATATTTCTTATGATTTGTTTATGATTTAATCATGAAGGTACAAAAAAGACAAAGCTGAAATTATTACAATTAACTAAAAACACAATCTTGATCACAAGGTAGAAAATTACCTTGAAAGGAAGCCGCCATTCAGACTATAGAATAAAATTTTAAAGTAGAACACATTTAAGCAATGCTTCTCTTAATAGTCCAGATTCCCATTTTCTAGATATAAAACTTAATATGGATACTTCAGGAAATGGACACCTAAGTGCTATAAAACCAATAAGTATAACAGCTGTGCTTAATGAATATGGCTAACTTCAGTGGTATTATGATATTTATAACAACATTAATAAAAACAATGCCAAAATTAATAGTAATTAGTAATGAAAACCTCTATGAACAGATTATTAATATTGTTTTGGAATTGCCTAAATGAAGAAACAAACAACAATGACTTAATTATGTTTTTTTTTCCAAAATAAACTAAACAAATTAAATTAAATTTTAAAAAATATAAAAGACAATATAAAAAATTATAAATTAATTTTGTTGGTAATTTATTTTATGGTTATTTTCTGATTTTTCACTCAACTTCCTCAAAAACAACCACCCTTTGCACCCTTCATTTTTATTATTTTCCAGACAGTTGGTTTACAGAGTACAAGTTTACCTATTAGTACGATTAAATGTTAGAAATAACAGTATATTTTTTGTGGGTTTTTTTGGGAGGAGGGGGGGGGGGGAGAGGAAGTATAAACTGTACATTATTTACATATTTAAAGAAAACTAAATACAAAAATAATTGTTGCCAATTTTCTAGATTTCATCTTTGGACCGCCATATTTTAGCTAAAACATCCAATAACTGTGGTCACAGCATTTTTTTTGATTTTAGTGTCAAAAAGTATTCTTTGATTGTCACGCCATCAAAATTTGACATTTTCAAAATTCTCGAATGGCGGTCATATGGGATTTCAAAAGGGCTGCCATTTTTATTTAACATTAGATATCAATAACAGAAAGTAGATGATACTGGTCTATAGGCTAAAAACCTGAAATTGTCCGTTTTGAATGATACAGGTGGCTGACCTCCTGCCATTGCCGCCCCATTCACCAACATCATCAGATTTTTCATCTACTGATGTGCAAAACATTTCTCTAGCACTTTCCATGTTTTCTAATATGTCCTGATGTCTTCTCTCCATCTTTTGTTATCCGTGTTTCCTTTTTCCAGTTCTTAGTTGTTAATTTGTTATTAGCTTTGTCTGTTATCATTTTATTCTTGAAAATTGTCCTGTAATTTTCTACATAATTTTTTTATGATTTTTTTTAGGTTACCTTTAAATTTAGTTATTTTTCTAATTTTGGTATGTGTAACTTGTAGTGAGCTTTGCAAGAGCCTTTTTTCTATGACTCATGGGTATTTATTATTTTCTGTTCCCTTACCCTTGTAATATTGATTAGGTTACTGTTCATTTGTTAGTAATGTTAGGGTTACTAGTTGAAAACCCTTCTTTAGCCACGATTGCAATGGATTTAAAAGTGAATATTTTACCAACACCACTGGTAACATTTCAAATGTTAAATCTTGCCATTGTTCACACTTGGATTACTTTGCATGGTTAGTTTTACCATAAACTGAGGTAAAACCTGTAAAATAAATCATATTACTAAACGTCATACAGTAACTCATGGATTTCCCAAGTAACTAATCAAGGCCATTCTGTAACATGACTCGGTAAGTTTACCAGAGTCGCGCTGTTCGCATTGGATTTTCCAGGCAGGTTAAACTTGCTCAGTAAGTTTTTACTGAGCAGATTTCACTGTGGTAAACTAACCGGCAGACGGCGGTAGTTTTACAGAGTCAGATTTTCTAGGATGTCAACACAGGACTTTTTTCCAGTCAACAAACAGGCAAGTCTGTTAGTTTTACGGAAATAAACTCAAGTGCGAATAAAGCTTTAGGTAGTGAATGTTCTTATTTGTCAGAATATTTAACATATTTCACATCATCTCCATCCTACTGTATCTTCAGTCTTTGATTTCTCCATATTCAATGCAGGTCCACATATTTCACTTACCAAATGTCTAAACCAACCAAATATTGGCATTATGGGCAACCCAATTTCACAATGTTTCCTGAAAATTGACACTGGTATTCCCCATAATAAAGCAGGATTCTGTATGGGCAAGTAAATACTGCTTTAGCAAATCAAATTTTGGAAATAGGCATTAAAAATAGAGCTAATGAATGTCTTCTGCTTTGATTTTGTAAAAAGTCTACAGCTAGTAAACAAATGGCATGCAGGGCTGTATCCAGTATAGAAAAACAGATGAGACAATGCTGGGGCCAAGGCAGAGCATAGGGCCAATACATATAAATATATTTCACAAAAGAAACCAAAAATTTTGGGAAATTTCAGACGAGGTGGACGCCTTGTGTACCTCATGCTGGCTACGGCACTGGCTTGCTAATGTATTATTGTGTTAAAAGAGAAAGTGGTATGAAATAGCCTGAATTCATTCATGTAGATAAAAATCTATAGCCATAGACAAAATCAGTCTAGTAATGAGAAACTATTTAAAAATGGTCTAGGCTAATTGAGTTTTCCTCTTTTTCTACTTTAAACTAAAATGTTTGCAGGTATGTTATTGAAGTTTTTCCATTAATGATGTATTATTACCCGACAAAAACCTGAAAATGACATAAAAAGATTTTGAAAATAACTTGCTTATTTTGAAGAAATAATATAAATTACAATCATTCCATTTAAAATTAGAAGGTAAAAAAATATTTATCCCTAATTATGCAACATTATAATGCTAAAAATGACCAAAAATCCATAAAAGGCTAGCATTCTCTACAATTGTGTTCATTTCAGTGCAAAAATCTAAACCATTTCTAAACATTAACTTTTTCAGGTTATTAACCTTGATATTACCTTCATATAGTTAATTTTAAAGTGAATCATAAGGCCCCATAAAAAAATGTTTTAGTTTATCACCTTACCAAAGTATAAAAACTGATGAGGGCGGGAGATTTTTTTTTATAACTGACCCACCGATTTTGTAATGATCTTGAGGTTGGCCCAAGTTGTTTTTGTGTACGTGAGCGTGAATAAATCGCTCGAGAATCAATCATGTTAATTTATTTTTAAAAAATCCAAAGCATTTCAAGTGAATATGCAGGAAAAAAAACATAGTTTGAAATAGTAATGAGTAAAACACAACTGGGATTTCCCCAAAGTGATGCGCACGGGGGTGATAAATTAATAATATTTTTATGGGGGGGGGGGGGCCTAAAGAATTTTTGGTCATTTTTGAGTGACAATACATCATTAAAGAAAGAAGAATGTACTGTAGGAGATACTGTTGCTAAGTAAATGTGATGCCTACAAATGGCTTTAAAGAAAGCTTACCTGGGGTAAAGCATTTTCTTCATATACCCCTTTATCGTTTCAGAAACTTTCATTGTTTTCAAGGCCAACACTGACCGAGGCTGTAGGTTTGGTACTGTAGGCATCTGTATAAAACACAAGTTTAATTTAAATAACTTGAATACATTTATCTGGTTCCAAAATAATTATTTCTATGCATGGGCATAACCAGCTATGGGGCAACCGGGGCAGCTGGTAGTGGAAGGGCTCACTGAAAAAGTCATACCATTGTAGTTTTAGATGTTTGGTTATGACAATGCTATGACTCTCAAAAGTGGACTACAGAAACTTTAGTCCAGACTAAATTCAGATTTAATTCAGGACTAACTAAAAATTATATTCTCAAAGGTGACTAACATTAGTCCAGACTTAAACCCTGGCTTAAAACATTCTACATTTTGTCTACCGAGAAAGGATGTTTATGGATAATCCAGGACAAACTAGTGTTAATGTAAGGTTAGTCCAGGAATAACTTTTGAGAATACCAGCCTGTTGCTAACATCTATTTTGAATTAAGACACATTAAAAAATATATTTAAATTGTTACATTTTTAGTCTAAACCAGACACTAAACAGACAAGATAATGGTGTATCACCAACTTTTTTTTGTTAACGTATCATCAAGCAGGACTATTTTTTAAAACAAGTACTCGTAGTTCAATGAGCTCTGGCTCTCAGGGTGCAACCAAGATAGAACAGAAATGCTTTCCAGATCAGCACGTCTTGGTTTTGAAGTGGTGCTGTACCACCTCTCAAGTCTGTAACCAGGACTGTTTGAATAGGGTTCCTTGGGCAAGAGTGGATCTAGACACGTTTAGGGTGGGCAGGAGTGTGTCTTAACCTACCTGAGCACCACCATGGCATGGCTGAGGTAGGCACTACGAATATTTTAGAATATTCACATAAAAAATGGTCCAATTTAGAGCAATTGAGATATAACTACTGTATATTCTTCATTTGATGAAAACAACACTCTAATTTCAGCTCAATCGTGGTTGGGCCGAAATGCAAAAATATGAAAATGTGCCACCCCTGAATGATCGGAAATTATGCTAATTTTACGTTATAAATGCTTTTGAAAAGTGTCTTCAATTAACACAATTTGGCATGACTCTTTTATCATTTGAATGTAAAGATAAAACCATACCCACCTCAGTCCCACCATGATTGGTGCAGGGATGGGAAAACTTTAGAATAATGACACTTAGACCAGGACCAGGAAATAGTGAAATTTACACTGCTTAGATGCACGAAGCTTCAAGACATCACAATTTAACACAACTGAGCCATGATTTTGTAATTTAAAAAGCACTAAACTCAGCTTCATCATGATGGGCTAAGAAAAAATATAGAATGAGGCATCTCTGGATATTCAGAAATGGCACTCATTTTAATTTAATCTCACATAATTGAAGAACTGAGGGGTTTTTAGACATGGGGTTGGGGTTCAATAGACAAGGGGTTACCCAAATGGTTGGAGCTGGAAAAGTTCACCCGAAAGTGAAGACCTAGACTGTGGAGTTTCCTCTAGGCTGGGGAACCTGAGATAATAATACATAATGCCACCCCAAGGCATACCTGCCAACCCTACCGATTTTGGCGGTAGGCTACCGCTTGTTTTACATTCCTACTGCCTACCTTGAGTTTTGCATGCAAATCCTACCTTTTTTTGGAAAATTCAACCAAAATAAAAAAAAATGTACATTAGGTAAAGTGTAATATGAACAAGAAAAAATAAAAATATGTACCGAATTGCAACTAAACTAGCAAATTTCAGCCTAATTCCTTCCAATAACGGCAATCAGGGTGAAATGACCCTTTTCTACTCATCAAATTAGAATTCGGTAAAACCCAGTCTACACTACACTTAGTAAACTTCATTTAATTTAATTTATTTATTCGGCACAACTGGCCCAGGGACTATGTCAGCAACATTGCGCCAAAACACCACTAGAGTGCCCGCAGCCCATGGAACATACAACTGATTACAAAATTCATTTACAAATGATATAAAAATTATAAAATGTGGATGTTATAAAATGTGGATAGTAATGTATAAAAAACTATGAAAAACATAAATATAGGTAAACACATAAAAACAGTAAAATATGGGAACAGTGACTTAAATTATTATACAGCATAAATATAGATTAGCGTCCATGAGATAAAGTTTAAAAATTTAAGGGAATAGATGATCGCAGCATCTTTAATGTCTGAGGGGAGTAGAGACCACTGAATTGGAAAGTTATTAAAAGATGATAATTTGAAAGAATTCGTAAAGCAAACTGGGTGAATAGAAGTAAAGTCTCTAAGTGGCGTGGGTTAACATAAATATTATTGATTACACTATTGTATACTGTTGATTTGTAAGAGCGAGCCATTTAAGTCTCTCATTGTAGGAAAAGGGACCACAGTGTCTTCTCAGAAGAGACTCTTTGTTGTACCCTTTCAAGATGATTTGAGTGATCCTGACATTGAGGACCCCATGCTGGTAGTCTGTATTCCAAGATAGGCAATACAAGAGATTTGTAAAGATGCGACATGGCATCAGGTGAACAGTTACCAGCCACTGAGAAACCAGTCAACCTATTAGCACGTTTGATTACATTATCAATGTGACTTCCAACTCAGGTCGTTATTAATGTACACACAAGTTACTGCAACATTGTGTGGGCTAACACATATCCATCTTCCCTTAGTAAACTCCATGTTTTCCAAAAGAAGGCTGTCAGGATTATACCTGGCGCTCCACCACGGCCACACTCTTCTGCTTTATTTTCCAATCTGAATCTACTTAAATTATTTGATATATTAACTTTATTCAACAATGTCAATTTGTATACTCATCCACACATTCTCTTATTCCAAACCATCTTTCTAAAATATTCAAACATAACTTTTTTCTTCATGATTATTTCACAAGGTCCAGATCTGAAATCCACATTCCTACTCATAAAACAAATTATTTTCAGTTCAATATTAGATTTTCTGGTCCTAAATTATGGAATAATTTGCCTAATTCAATTGTTAACTCTGAATCCCTAAAAATATTTTCTTTAAAACTAAAAAAGTATGCTTTTGCAACTTATTAATTTTATCTTACTAATATCGATACTTCTGTTATACAGAATCGGTCTGAATTTGATCTACTCTCTAGTTTTGGTTTGTTTGTTTCTTTGTTTTTTAATGTGTACGTTAACTTCTCGGTTGTCGTTTTGTACTTGTTTGTAACGCTGTACATGTCCTGTGTCGTGAGCATACTGGTCGTGAGTGATTGCTGTACTATGTTGTAATTTGTCCTGTTTTATTTGTACTGTATTGTCTTTGTTTTAGGCTGGACCTTCACAAGGTTTTTTATAATTTTCTCGGGCACTTTTTGCCTACTTCTTTAAGATTAATTTGACTGTTATTATCATAATATCTTTCATTATTTTTTTTTTCATTTTGTAATACAAGTACTAAGAAAATAAGAAATAAATATGAATTGAATTGAAAGTGTTTATGAGTATTGACAACTTTGATCAGTTCAGCATTCATTAAATATTTGGCTGTATGAAGTTTTTTTTTATTTTTCGTGGGAGTGACCGACCTTTATTCACATTCTTTTACAAATCATATAAATTCGTTCATAATGTTATTAAACAATTAACAGTAACGCAAGTACATTCTTGCCATTATTAATCATATGTAATACTTTATTACCATTATTTTTTATTTTATTATTTTTAAATCTTTGTTTTCATATAATTTAAAAGGAGCATTTCATCAATTAACAATCAGCTGTATGAAGTTGAGGTCTCAGGTTCTTGTTCCGTCGCGAAAATTTTTGATCACAAATTTTCCGTTTTGTCTTCTTCTTTTTACACTAAAGTCTCAGATTATCGTAAAATTGATAAGTTTGTGATTTTGTTTGGGCAAGAGTGGAGGTTTCTTTGTTAGTATTTATAGCTAAAATCGTGTTACCAAACCCAGGGCCTAGGCCAGCAACATTCGGCAGCCAATTTGTTTTTCTCGACGCGAGAGTGCCCTGTCGTCAGTTGGTGAGTACTAGTACCCATCCACGCTAATCACGGCCGAGGGTGGTAAAGGCAAGGAAGGTAAAAACCTGAAGAAGAAAAAAAGACAATAAAGCACAAATTACGAATAAAAAATCTGTTGACCAGAAAAATGATTATGAAGTTTGGACATGTAAAAAATGCTCTGTAAATTTTGATGATCCTGAGGATATGCTCATGGTATGTGAGTGGTGTGAGTTTAAATTTTGCATATCTTGCTTGAATATGGAGCCTGATGTCTATAAATTTATGACTGCGCGATCTGACATCCATTGGTACTGTGATGCATGTGATGGCCTATGTCAGCTGTTAAAAATGATTGGGAGATTGAAGAAAGATGTAGTAAATATTGTGAATCGATTACAAAAAGAGTTGAAGCTCTAGAACTGGATTCAAAACAAATTAAGGAGTGTGATCTTCCTAACACTATGGCTGCGGTGAGTAGCGATGTAAATC
>JAOTQE010040327.1:0-10002 GCA_025631205.1 Nesometra sesokonis
ACCTTAAATAGTCTCCGGCAGGTGAAAGTTATATGCAAATAAGCACTCGCCACACACACAGAGGGCGCGCCACAACAATACATTGGACACCTCTAAGGAAGCATATGTTACGGAAGCGTATATGACCAACCGAGTTTCCACATTAGACTAAAGAATAAAGAGGTATTCTGTGTTTTCGAGATAATTATCTTGGAACTCCGTCTTTTACGAAATAATTTATTTTGGAATTTAGTCTTTCCAAGACAACTATGTATTCCGTCTTTCCGAAAGAAACTTTAATTTTGGGATTCCGTCTTTCCAAGATACGCTATCTTGGAATTCCGCCTTTTCGAGATACGCAATCTTGTAATTCCGTCTTTCCGAGACGCCATCTTGAATTGACTAAGACCCAAGGATCATTTTTAGAAAACGTCACAGATCTTTATATCTGGAACAATAACAAATTAATCTGAACTAAACTTAGCAAAATTGCGGAATTACGGAACTTTAAAAATGATCCGGTGTGTGGTGAAGATAGTGGTTGGGAGAAGGAGGTGTTGTAGCAATTTACTAGAATGTCCCCAGACATATATCGGGTGGGCCCCTCCCCAAAAAAAGCGTTACTAAATTCAAACCTCTCTTACTCCCATATGCAATAAACAAGCTTCTTGAAAATCTGCACACATACAGAGTTGGGTATTGCCTATAAATTGATAAAGTTCAAAGGTCTTTGGTCAAACCGTTTCATCACGGTGAAAATTTTAGAAACGCATGTCGAAAATTGACGTACCGGAATGAAAGAAGGTTTAACTTATTTTACTAATCACACCAACTGCTTGTTGTGTCCTTCATCCTGATCACAAACTGTACAGTCTCTTTTTTCATGGAGAAATGCAGTGCCTAACCTCATCCAGAGATTTTCCCCAGCTCCTGACTATTTTTCCCTTCAGTTCGTCTATATTTCTTTTTGTTGAAAGACATAATTGTGGTCTGGGGAAGACCTCTGCAGTCAGGGGGATTTTTTGGCACTGTGCCATAAGTGACACCTGCCATCTGGCGCATCATTTTTTGACTTCACATTTTATTTTTTTCACTGTGACAAAAGTCATTGTCATTTTCAGCACTAAAGATAAAGACCTGATGGACATACTGCAAAATTTTCAGCCGTAGAAACACCAGAGATAGTGAGGTTTGAAATAAGTGGCGTGTTTTTGGGTCACCCGATATAGGCCAAAAAATCTGATTGATCTGGATTTGTCTTCAAAATCCAAAGAACAAATTTATTAAATTTCTGTGTCGATTCAAGTTAGGGTGTCGATAAAAAGTCCCGAACTTAATGTTTAAAACAATAATATATAGCAAACGGATATGACTTATACTTGACTATAAAGTCCTTTCCATGATGTTTTGATTTTTAGTAACACCAATGATAGCCCAAGCAAGTCCGGAGTGGACTTATTTCCAGTGGATCTTTTTGGTGGTGATTGGGCAGTACACCCGGAGACAATCCCCTCTTCTCCAAAGAGGAGAAATTGGCAGGTGTTCACGAGCAATGAACCAGCGAATCGCCGTTCAGCGCAAAGTGCAGTGATTTCCACCAGCTAAACCAACTGAGCTAAATGCCACACACACACCCACACACACAAAATAATCCTAAAAATTCCCAAATAGGGCTGAATTTACTGTATATGATTAACTAAAACATATAATGAATAATAATTTTTTGGGTGAACCCGACTTTTAAGTTTAACTTGATGACAGTTTTCGTAAAATTTGGCTAATAAAATCGGTGGGTTTTCACAAGGCATCCATGTCGGGACATTTTCCAGTACTTCGGATGGTCACCAAAATATTTCTTCCTCAGATCTTGACAAACAGACATACGGAAGTTTCGGCAAGATCAATCGATACGTTGCCGAAGCCGTATGCCTGGCAAACACGATTTCAAATGTCACCTCCAGCGCCGGATTTAGGAGGGATGTTCGGGGGTTCCTGTCTAACCTTTCAGCTTTCAAAATGAGTATAAAGTGTAGGGGTGGATCCAGGATCCACCGAAAGGGTGGGGCGTACTTCCAGTCCGCGTGGGCGCGGTTGCCATTTTTTTCTTGGCGAGCAAAAAAACAAGAGGGGGTAATTTCCCCATTTTGGTGGTCTGGTACCGTATTTTGGGTTTTCGGGTAAATTTCGGACCCAGCGCACCTAATAGCAAGGGGGGGGGGTGCAACTACGTTTTGACGATAATGGGGGGAGGGGTTTGCGCGCCCTCCTAAATCTATCCCTGAAGCGCGTATAATTACCTGCATGAGCGAGCCAGTGAAAGTCCACTAGGAAATACACGCAAAATTTGCTAAAAATACCGTTTTTTATTTCATTTTTGTTTGCTCGAGGTTCAAAACCATAGGGTTAGATTTCACAAACAAAAAAAATGTCGCCCATGGGCACCTCATTATGATTTTGTGGTGCTTTTACCCCACAGTATAGTCCTTTTACTCTGAAGGGGGTACTCTTTTCCATTGAAGGGTGGGGGGGGGGTGCTCGAGGCCCAGATTTTACGATTTGTAACATAATTTCATTGTTTTTGACTCCGAAAGGGGTTCTCGAGCACCCGGAGCACCCTCACACCCGGAAATGCCACTGATACATTTAATGCTTGTGGAATGTACACCTACAATTGTAGGTCTAATGAAACCAGCGGAACAAGAAACAAAGAAAAAAACTTTAATGCACGTTTTGATTCCGATACTACTGATTTTACAGTTTCAATGAAATAAAAACAACAGAATCATGTATTACAAACACTTTTATTGTACAATTGTACCGTACATCACAACTTAGAATATATCAAATATAATTACACACACGGACCGTAAAACTTCTAATAATAACCTTGGGTGACTATCGTTCGCACTGGTTGAAATTTACCGCTTATTCCCGCAGTGAAGTCGTCTGAAGCAATTGCCTCTAGAGTTATGATTTTTTTTGACAAAAAGTCTACCAAATCTAAACGTAGTGCTAATCCCATTATTTTATGCCTAATGGGTATAATCAAATTTGGTTAGCAAATTCCATTAAGTATTTTGATGACTTTGATAATGTAATGAAAGCCCATCCATTTAATTACAGCTTATTATGTTCGACCACAGTACACAGTATTATTATTTTACATCGGATAAGGAGCTCAGAAATGATCCATATGATTAAGCAATACTTTTTCCCTTTTAATGGTTTTCACAAAATTTTAAAGTGAGAGCCCTCATTATTAAAGATGCATTATCACCTGAAAAATGACAAAAAATTGATTTTGAAAATAACTTTCTTATTTTCAAGAAATATATAAATTATGATCATTCCACCCAAAATTAGAATATTAAAAATATATTTACCCCTAATTTGCAATAGTTAATGCTTAAAATTAGCAAAAATCCATAAAAAGGCTGGAAGCCTCTTAAATTTAGGTCATTCTTTTGGTGTAAAAAAGTTATTAAACAATTTTTAAATACAGTAATTTCGCTTCCCAAGTTCATAACTTTTATGTTACTTTAATATGAGCAAGTTAATTTCAAAATTAATGCATATGACTTTTTGGCCATTTTTGAGTGACAATACATCTTTAATGCATCTTTTTAAGTGGTTTGAGTGAGATTTCCCATAATCGGAGCTGTTTAATTTGAGTTGCTACTGTCTTAAAGAATGCCCATTTGTTCAATTTAATTGTTTTTAAATTTAATTTAAATCCGGTTTATAATCAATACAAATATTAATAATAGCATTCAGTTGGCTAAACTGGTGGTACTCTAGTTTTAAGTTTAAATTTTTGACAAACAAATCAAATTTACTGACATGACTGACAGTTTCGGACACCTTGATCCAACGATGTTCTTCCTCAGAGTGAAGGCTCTGTTGTTACACAGGTGAATGGATTGCATAACAACTGAGGAAGGACACCGTTGGATCAAGGTGTCCGAAAATGTCAGTCAGGTCAGTAAATTTGATTGGCTTGTCAAAAATGTAAACTTAACACTATCGTATCTTCAAACTAGATGGAAATTTTCAGCTACGGTGGTACTCTAGTCACTGTCCTGTGCTGAGGCGTGGAGACTCGTTGATCCTCTGTTTGATCGAATACATCGGGACTCGGATTTTCATGCGTTAGCCTTGCAAGTAAATTTAATAACATTGAACAATAAACTGAATTGTGGCAAATTTACATTAATATGTAATTTTTGGAGAAATACGTTAACTTTACCGGATGACGTCATAATTGATTCATAAGTGTGTGGAGTTAAAAACTACGGTAATTTCCAGATTTAACATGCTCGGGAGAACGCTGGTAACGTTTTACGTAAGTCTGGCGCATGCGCATTTCGATTTGTTTACAAAGGGCGCGGAGCTTATCGCGGTGCTAAGGTTAAAGTTAACATTATTTGGCGAAAACCATTTGGTCCGCTTTTGAAAAAATCGATAATCAGCGGTACCACTGTCACCAATCTAAAGGAATAAATCATGTTAAAGTGAGAGAAAAATGTTGGTGTGAATGCTATTCCATTGTTATCGTCCAATAATACCCATTAATTTTCAATTATGTCGTTTTGACTGGTTCAATATTATACAATATTGAAACGCGGGCAGGTCAATATTAGCCGATGACGTCACTTCACTAAGCGAGAGTTTATGCTGTAAATGGCGAACGCGTAAAAAGAACTAGTTGTACTCGCTGTGGGAAAATATTGAACTGGTCTTCGATTCATTCAATATTTTGCCACATCTCGTACAATATTTTAGGTATCTCCTCAAAGGCATACAATATTACATAAATATACAACTCAATATTGTTGAGTAGTGGGATATTATATATTAAGTTATATAGTGGATTGCAATACAAGATGGGGAATTAATAGAGTACTGGTTTACTATTTAAGAAGTTTTACGGTAAATAACATAAAGAGATTGTCAATACAGAGTAAAAAACACACTACCTACAAGAATATGATTTGTCAACGCAAAATATACATCACATTAATACTTTGAAAACACACACACAATTATTAATAAACTGTACATTGTAATATCTCAGTGAAGTAAAATTCTTAAGAATGTGGACTTAGCACCTAATTTAATTATTCAGAAGTTATTAATTAACTGCAGTAAGTTGTTTTATATTAAAATTGTAATCTATTAAAATCTATAAACAACCACCTTGTAAAATTTGTTTTAATTGATTAAAACCAATTATAAAATACAATAAAATGTTAAGATTGTTTAATTCAAATGGAAGCTATAATATCTGGTGGGTAAACTGCGAAGAACAATTTTACTGTAATACTATTTGTAATTCAATAAAGACACCTTAACGTTTTTGTTCTTAGAATAGCACCTATTTCTAACAATAATTTACTTAAGTTTGTATTCAAATATTATTTACATAAAAATAATTATCAAGGTTAAAAATTTCAAACATTAATATGTTATACATATGATTGTCATATCAGGAAACATAAAGAAAACCAGTGCACATACTAAGGGATAATCTAAAAAATATTATACTGCATTTACTTTAGTAATCTATGGTTATTAAATATAGTGGAGTTACTGCAGGAATCAAGTGTCATTTTATTTTCTTTGGCATTGAAACACAAGGGCTCATCTTGACATGTTAATTCCAAAATACTCTTTTAACTATTGATAATTGAGCTAATACAGTTGAAAATGAATTACTGCAGTAACTGCAGCAGGATAATTTGTCATGGTTCATAACACAAATTATTCCATGGGATAAAACCTTTCCATGGTCAAGGGTTTGTTAACAGATGAGAAGTTAGGAGGCGGAGGCAGGGGGGTTGGTTATAGTTGGTGGCCGTGAGTCCTAGACTCAAAATTTTGCAAGGCTGGTTAGCCTAAAATACATAGGATCAATGTTTAACAATATACACGATATCAGTGGCGGCGCCACCCAACAACAGGGCAATTCTCTCGACAGGGAGGGCCCCTCAACAGATAGGGAAAGTTTGAGGTGGGTGTGTTCCCGGGTTTAAATTTGACAAAAAAACCCACGTTATTTGTTATATTTTACGTGCCTTTTTAGGCCGTTTAGTATATTAGGAGTCGACTTGGGGGGAGACTGGAGCACCGCACCCCCCCCCCCCAGCCCCTCCGTAGCGCCGCCACTGCGTGATATAGATATAATCTGAGGTCAGCAATAATAATTTTAAACAACTAGACTGTTTTATTGCCTGGCTCATGGTAACAATAGAAAAAGGGGATGATCTCCTGGTTTCCATCGATCAATCTAATGACTTATAAGATTTGCAGCATTTCAACAAAAAAAATAATACTTAAAATAAAGTCTACTTTAACAAGTACTGTACAGTTAATAGTACTCTAGATTTAATGTGCAACCACAAAGGAAGGCACTCCTAAAAACAATAAAATAAATAATGAAATACTATCAGCCTAACTGACCATAAAAACCTATTGCAAGAATAAAGAACTGATGTACAGAGGTAATTAGAAACAGATTTTTTTTTGGTTTGTACAATGCAGTCTTTGTGTTAGCAAAACATTTTGATGCACTCTTTGATCATGTGCAAGCAAATGCATATACCATGCATTTAAACAAAACTACATTTTATAGAGTTTTAGATAATGCAGAAAATAGTCAAACAGTTAATCTGCACATGCCCATAGGTTTATGCACATGTGCAAGAGGTCTGTGGCATTTTATTGCTTGGTACCTCATCATGAAATTGAAAATACCATATCAAACCTCTACTACATCCAAGTATCAACTGATTCATTTCAAATAGAACAGTACCGTACTCTTATGAATAGGAGCCCAAGCATTTCCAGGATCCAACAAAAAGGGGCGAACTATTTTCGATAGGGTGGTGTGTTCCGCTTTGTAAGTGCGACAAGGAAAACTGGGCGTCAGACCTATTTCATTTTTTGGGGTTGAGTTTAGGGGGTGAAATTTTACTTTGCTCCGGATACAACCCCCCCCCCCCCAAAATCTGCACCTGCAGAGGGTAACTCATTCAAAGACAATTTCCACTTTAATTGAGTGCTTATATAAATGGGACGATTGTTCACATGAGTACGGTAATGTATACGAATTCTGTTTCTTATTTTTTTAAAAATTGTTCTATATATTAGTGCATTGTACAATTTTAACTGATAATTTAAATAAAAATTTAATTAAAAAACTAAAAATCTACACAACTTTGTTTTGACATTTGATATTTCAACAATTATTAAATCAACATCATACATCATTTCTAAAGATGACATAATAAATGTAGAAATATTGAATATCTACATTAAAGCTTAGGTTACTAAACACAATCATTGAAAATACTGTATTACCACAATATATAACTAAAAATATAAAATCTTTGGAAGTTATGATTTAGCACTATTTAAATGTGTTTGTTTCACTCTCAGTACTTGAGTTTTGAATTGAGCTGTCTAACATTTGTGAGGTCTTACCACAAAATGAGTCGCATTGTTGATGAAATCAAATTGGGATAAACACCAAAATAGGTCTAAACACAAATGTTTTGAGAAATTTAATTTCCATCAATTATTATGAGTACTATGGTATGTTATGGTCTGATATGCTTTTCAGGTCAGATTTCCTGCAGGAAAGTGTCCTTCAAGGAGATTTTCTGAGATTTATAGTCTTTTAATTGTCTAGTTTTTGATTGCTTTATGGACAATTTTCTCAAATCCGTATTTCAATCATGAAAACTTCAAATGCTCTTATCTTTGAATTTACTACTCCAATGAATGTTATTAAAAAGTGTAGACAACAGGAAACAAAGGAAATGTTTGTATATTTTGTCCAATAACTTCAGTTACAGATGTCCAATTTTGATAACTTATACCTCATTTGAAAGCTTTCGAAAAGTATTGTAAAGTATCAAATTGGTATGCTACTAAATCCATTACGGTTATTTTTAAAATGCATTGCCTATCTGCTTCTTCACCATTCCTTATTTAATTACAAGCATATAATACTGTAAATTAGACACTAATATTTTAGCTCTGATGCAGGACCTCTAGAAGCACCCTTTTGATTAATTAAGTAATGCACCTTTGTCACATTTGGGTGGCTTATAAAAAAAAATCGACCTAGAATCACAACTTGCTTAAAAATATGGAATTAACAAAACAAATCCTACAATACAGTAGGAGCTACGGAATTCTTTGGTTGGAATTAAACATAAAAAATAGATAAATGATATACTGTACTGAAATACTTGGAAATAAATAACAACAGTTTGGAATCATGGTTTAAAAACGAACTCATTTCAGTACCAACCATGCTGGAATTTTACACTACAGAGGTCCCAAGTCTCCTGATGGCGGGAGTCTCCTGATTTTTTGAGTCATCTCCCGCCCTCCTGAATAAATGCATTTTTCTGTGAAAATTTTACGTGTCTCCCAAACATATTCAGAGTGGGTCTTGGCCTAGCCTAGGAGCAAAATCGGCTGTCCCTTCAAAAAATACCACCTCTGCGCAATAATATAGATATTTTGTACATTTGCTATGTACTTTTTCTGAGTTATGTATCTATTGTGACAGGTCGCACATTTGTGGCAGAGCCAAGCCAATTAATGAGACATAAGTCGGGAAATAGACTACATAGACTACTATGGATTATAAACTACAAATTATTAACTTTAACATGCAAAAACTCAGTTTCATATGATGTTTCCTTGTAGAGTTATGAGTAATCAATGTTAAAACATTCCAAATGTAAGTTTTGAGAAATCTACATTTGAAAACTGTTTATGATCAGTATACTTTGACTGAACAATGTCATTTTAAATTGCATTTTTTAAACATTTTTTGATCATATATTTGAAAATTGTTAAGGTAGTATGAAAGTAAAATGTATGAACTGTATTTTTTTAAATAAAATAAAATTGACCAATTTAAATTTCTGCCTATTGTGGAAAACTAACATTGGCGACTTATGTTTCATTTGGTTTGGCTTCGCCACATTTGCATTTTCAAATTTGATCGACAAAGCACCCGACATAAAAAATCTCCTGATTTTTCACTTCTCAATTTTGGGACCTCTGACACTAACCATGCACTGCCCCTGGTTAAAATATTGTCAGTCATCCCTAGATTACTTTTCCCTGCAGCTAACTACATACATACCAAATGTTTATCATCAGTAACACGTCACTCAGAAAAATGAGAAACAATGAGATAGATTTAGACTGCCATGGGTCAGGCTCATGTGGGTCAAATTGACTCAGTTCGAGTTGGACTAACACTCTGTAAAAATAAATATAAATAAATAATTCAAAATTTCTATTAATTTTCAAACATAAGAAATTTTACAAGTACTGTAAGTAAAAAGAAAAATTATTCAAATTAGCACTGAATACTGAAATAATACAATTTACAGAATCCGAAAGATCCACTAATCAACTTCAAGTAAGAAAGTATAATGCATACTCCAAGCAATGAGATACACACCATCGTGACAGGATTCAATATTTTAACATAAATTATGTCATCATCATATTGAATCCTGTCACGATGGCGTGTATCTCATTGCTTGGAGCATGCATTATACTTTCTTACAATTTACAGACTTTGGAAGAAATTCAGTTAGTTTTTAGTTGATAATCAAAATCTTATTTCTCTGCTACCAGTTGACAAACTGGAAATGCTGATGAATCTCCATACTAGTCATTTGAAAATGGTAGCTGTCAGGGACTGAAACTGTAATGTTGTTTTACTTAGTTTAGTTATCAAATACATAACTCTTTAATTTTCAATTGGCTTTTGAAGAAAAATACATATTACTAATAGGAAAATTTTTTTTGGTATTAACAAGGCAATTCAAAATCATGATGCACAACATGGGGCTTCAAAGGTTTTATTTTATCTCTTGTACCAAAAGACGAGTGACGTTTCTAGAGAACCAAACATTGTCAGAGCTCCCAAGTCTCACTATTTTGGCAGAAGTCTCACTATTTTCCAGTCAATCTCACTCTTTCACTATT
>JAOTQE010040338.1:0-17500 GCA_025631205.1 Nesometra sesokonis
CTTGGCCAAACCCAAAATCTGTATTTAAGCGCCCCCCCCCCCCACGACCTAAATTATAATCCTATGTCCGCCCCAGGGAAATTGTATTCGTTGTCTAAAAACACGGGTTTTTTTTCGTGTGGCTTCTTACGGGAGGTAATTTATCATAGACAAATCCAAATCTGTAAGAGTTTGCGGATATAGACTTTTGAAAAAAGGGGAGGGGAGGAAGGGGTGCCGGTTACAGAGTCAAAGTTTTAGGGGGTCCGGGGACATGTTCCCATGGGAAAGTTATCTGGTTTTAGATTTCCGAAAATGACCCTAGGGCGTGTTAAGGGATCAATTCTTGTCTTATGATTGCTGAATACTTTCGTTTTATAGACAATGTTAATAATATTGATATATAATAGGTCTATTTTACTTCCCGAAACCCCCTTAAATCTTCCCCTGGTAAGTCCAAAATTGTCCACGGGAGGTGACCGCTTACGAGGGGTACCAAATGTACTCATTAGATGGGAAGAACAAATGGGATTTTCAATGACTGTCCATTATGCAAATTGTCTGCTTACGAGGCATCCGCACTGGGAGGTTTAACTGTATAATGTTAAATAACAAAACACTGATAGCTGATCTCCAGTAATACTGACTTGAATTGTTATACACTCAGCGGAGAAATGTAGTTTGATTAAAAATTGAAAGTTTCTCGTGCGATAAAAACATGTAACTTTATAATTCATGATTATATTGGGTATACTGTTGATGTGTCAGATCAATTTAAATATCTGACGAAGTAAATGGTCCCAATGGAGCGCTTGTCATTTTAATAGACAATGTGCGGAGGTTGGTTAGCAGACAATGATATCGTCATCAGCATTGTTTTACTTGTAATATCTAAAACTATTATGTCGAATTATTAATATTTGAAATTTTATTGCAGTGGTCCATTGTAACCGTCGCCATCGATATCATGATGATGATGATGATGATGACGACGATGATGATTATGATGATGACAATGATGATGATAATTCATCATCACCATCATTATCATCATCAACATATGATGATGAATATGATGATGATGATGATGATGATGATGATGATGATCATGATCATGATCATCATCGTCATCATCGTCATCATCGTCATCATCATCATCATCATCATCATCCTCATCATCCTCCTCCTCCTCCTCCTCCTCATCATCATCATCATTATCATCATTACACGGGCGGTCGCAGGATGAATTAAAGGGGTTGCACAAAAATTCAAAATCCAATGACTAGGGGTGGCTTAGTGCTCCTATGGGATCCAGGGACGAATCCCCGGTGAGGGTCGAGGCGGAAAAGTGCCATCGCTCTAACACGATCTACATCTTTCGCACCAGATTTCACACAATTTAAGCTGTGTGAAATATTCCATGTAGAAAAAATAATATATAAACCTGTGTCGGATATGATCTAGGAATTTGTGAAGGGGGTGGCTGGGACCGGGCGGATCCAAAATTTAAAATTGGAGTGAATCTAGAAAAACACTTCAAAAAAAGGGGGATACGTTATAAATGTACCTTAGCCCTTTAGTAGTTTTTTTTTTCTAGATCTCCTTAATTTTGTAAATATCTGGATCTGCCCAATAACGGTTGATACATCCACCGGGAGCGCAAACATGTTTGAGATATGGGGTGATAATTACAAACTTTAGACTGAAGGGGTGGATTTTTTGGAGGAGGGTCCTCTTTCTAAAGACTAGGATTTTGTTGGGAAAATGACTTCTAAATGCTTTTAAATAAATGACATCTATAAAGAAGCTTTTTAGATTATGGATTTTAATAGGGGTCGGCAATTACACCGCATCTCGAAATGTTATGAGATTACCAAAAAATACGTTTATGGAGTCAAAACCGCCACAGCGCCAGCCGATTGGGTTGCGGTGTGATGTGTAGAAAATTAGAATATAATACCTCTAGATACTCAGAAATGACACAAATATTTCAATTGCTTTTGAAATTAACAAAATTTAACTCAATTTTACGCAAGATTAGAACATTATCAGAAGATCAGACTGAACCTACCACCTAAGCCCACCAAAGTTGGGGCTGAGGAGCAAAATTTGTTGAATATGGCATGTTTAGATGATTAAAACATCTTTGCAACATTAATTTTAGAGCGTCACAATTTTCCGCCAATAAGTTATTACTACCGTATTATTTATTCACCATTTGAACAAAACACATACGGTACACTAGCCTCAGAAAAATAACGTTATTTTGTGTTTTTTCGACTATTTTATGTGGTAGTTGTCTGCGTCCGGCCTGTATTTTAGTTTTGTCGGATTTTTTCGAGGTGTCGCTTGTAATATAAGAGGTGCACATGCACTTATTAGAAGGGAGAGAGGGGGCGCCGGATGCTCCCCTCTAAATATATATACAAATATTTGTGCTCAAACTTTTTGTTTGCGTTATGGAAAATATTTTATCTTTAGTTATCTTAAGTCTTTACTATAAAGTCAACTATAGACAAAATATTTTATTAAATTGAATAGGAAAATACATGTTCTAAACATTTAGGTGCAAGAAGTAAAAATCCATGTTGACTCATTATCAAGTTAAAATAATACCTTTAAAATGAGGTCAAAGGTCAAAAGTAGTATTCCTGGTCCTTTTTCATAAAATGTTTCATTAGATCGATCATGAAAAAATTGATACAAATATCATAGTTTTATAAACAGTAGCTTAGAAGATATGATGCTTACATTAAAGAATTAAGCCGATTTATGAATTTTTATTGAAAATATAGGGCAAGGGTCAATATAGGCTTTTCTTGTCAACTTTGGAAAAAATATTCCATTAACGCAAATAGCAAATTATATGTTCTGAATACTTTGGCACAGAAATCAAAGCTCTACGACGACTCGTTTTCGAGTTATGGTAGTGGATCTATATTTAGGTCAAAGGTCAAAAGTATAGTTTCTGGTCGGTTTATGACAAAAAGTTTAATTAGAGCTAATATGAATATGTATCTTCTGAACAATTTGCCACTAATTTCATCTCTTTATGATTAGTGGTTTTGAAGATATGGTATCTTAATTAGAAAATTGCCGCCATTTTTATTAAGCAAATTAGGTGACCCCTGGGGTCAATTTTCTTGGCGCCCGGCAGAAGTCAAAATCGCATGGGGTGGGTGTCCTATATACAAAATTTGGTGCCTTTGGAAGAATTTGAACCAAACAGCCTATATTTTTTCCTCAAACTTTAGGTGTCAGAGTCCCGACCCCTTCTCTTTCGGATATCCCGCTGTGTCTACGCTTCTTCACGTTCAAACTGTTAGTTTGGCACATTGTTTTTGTGTCTTTCTTGTGATTGCACTATCAGTAACACAGAACTGATATCATTAGTGGATCGCATTATATTACTACAATTGTAAATATAAGATAAGATAAAACATTGACGTAAACATACTAACAACAAAATATACACGTATACACAACTTAAATAAAACTTGTATAAAACTATATGTAACTGAACTTAAAACAAAATTCAAGATTATTTCAAATCCGAGGTGAAACAGGTTAGAAGCCAAAAGGAAATGCCAATAAATGATAGATTAGTGTAGCGTTGTATTAAAATTAAAAATATTTGCCTTGTACAGTATTCGTATTTGACTTGTTTTTTTTTTGTACATGTGAGGGTGGTTAATGTTATTAAAGATAAATTTGTTACATACATAATGATGAGGTCATTTCTTTTAAACATTTGAAAGTTAATATTAGAAGGTGTTCATTCCATCTGTCAGCTTTTTTTCCGTTCAAACTCGTTCATGATTGTATACTAGTATATGGGAAAATACATGATATACAGATAGAAGTATTTTCCTAGTGCATCCGTTGTGTTGGAACAATTGCAATCACAATAATCAAATAAAGACATTACTAGTGCACTTGGCAACATATTTGCAGCTTTAAAAGGAAGGTTCGGCTTGACAAGACCAATTACACCAATTCTTTTTGAAATTTTAGAAGACAAATTATCAATATGCAAAACCCATCAAAGGTGACACTAAGATAATTCATAGACATGACCTTCTCAATATTTGTGTTATTATATTTTAGAGAGATATCTGAGAATCTAGGAAGTAAATGAGAAGTTCCAGATATCATAAATTTAGTTGTTTGTGTATTTAAAGTTAATTTATTGTCATTGAACTATTGGGTTACAGAATTAAAATTTAACTGAAGATCAGTTTGAAGTGCAATTAAATGTGATCAGAGCAGCTACAAAGAATGACTGTGTCATCAACACACAAGGTATTGAAAAAAGAAAGTGGTCCTAAAATGGATCCCTGTGGTATAACTATTTACATGGGATCGGAGTGTGCAGAATTAATTTGAAGTACGGTATTTGAATTGATTTGATCTATTACCAAAATAAAGTATGATTTAAACCAATTCAACGCTATAGTATTAAGGCCAATCTTTTATAATTTATAAATGAGAAAATGGTGATCCACCGTATCGAAACGCTTTTTTAAAACATACAATTGCAACAGTGGTTTTTCTTCATTAATATTATCCAGTACATAATCTGAAACATCAATTAGTGTTGTTGTAGTTGAACGAAACTTCCAAAAACCTGATTAAGCATTGTTTAGTAAATTATTTATAGCCAGATAATTATATATAATTGTAGTTAAGCAGCTCTTTCAATTATATTTGCTAATTAATGGTAATACAGAAATATGCCTATAACTATTTTTATTTGCTCGGTCACATTCCAAAAAAGTATGTGTGACTCTATAGATGTTTCCATTCTAGTGGATATTCAGAACGTATAAGCAATAAGGTAAAATGTAGGCCAACGAGTCACAACTGGGGCAGAAAGTTTTAAAAAATGGTATCTAAACCAAACCAGTTGCTTTACTTTTAGAAATTGTATAAATTTTACTCAGAAAATAAGCAGGTTCGATGAGATTAAATCTAAATACATTATTAGTATTATTATGATTATTGTTATTGTTAGTAAAATTAAGTTAATTAGTATTAATTTGTGCCTTTGTGTTAATAGATATTGTATTGATATTAGATAATTTGTTATCTAAGAGGTTAAAAATGTATCCTGATCACTGTTGAAAAGTTGGCCAATTTTGTATACTTTTTAATCTTAGGTTAATTTTTAAGAATTAATTCACGGATTGTTTTTCAGATTTGTATTAGGATTGTTAGAATTATTGTTTATCGCTATCGAAAAGTAGTGCCTTTTTAATTTTCTATTTATTTATTTACTTTATTTCTTAAGTGTTTAGCTTGTTCCAAGTCTTTAGGGATATCAGTTTTATGTGTTTATATATTAGCAGTTTTCCTATAGGCCTATTTGGCAAATTTGAGGAAATCACTTGTCATTCAATTAGAGAGACTCCCATTAATCATTTTATTTTTATAGGATGCATGGGCATCGCAGGTGAAGTGGATCTAGGAAATCTCAACGTTAGTACAAAGTTTTTTTCCTAATTAATCATTTTTATTTCGTCAATAAAATTGTTATTATCATCGTCATCACCACCACCATCACCATGATATAAATCACCAACCACCATCACTATAATTATCATCATCATCATCATCATCATCATCACCATAATCATCATAAGTCGTCGTCATGGGAATCACGGCAAGTGTTTAGTCATTCACTTGTCTTTGTGGATCATGGCGACTTCGATGGTTGGAGCGCATCTGCTTCTGTTGGTTAAATAAGTTTATATTTTTTTGTGAGAGCAATGTTAAATGTTTATGCATTTAATGTATTTGATAGCTCATATTAACAATCGTTCATTGCTTGTGAATAAGGAATTGAACAAAAGCCACATTTTATCTTTACATTGGATTTGAAAATATCAGTGTGATACAATAAGGATAACCTGGGACTTTTTCCAATCGGGTCCATCTGGTGGTGATTGAGCATGCAATACACCGGAAAACACTCCCTACTACTTTCCGAAAAATGTACTGTACCCGCGAAACCAACGGCTTGACGTCTCGTCTGAAAAGCGTGTGCTATTTTAATAAATTGAAAAACAAATAAACTTGTATTTTGGCCCTACAGCCAAAACACAAGGAGGGTGGATGTATTCAAACCAGAGACTCACGAATCTCCATGTTTCAGTGCACAATAGTGAGGTTTCGCAACTTCACGAAATACGGAAACGCAAACGGATACGTCATAAATTCGTGTAACGTTTGATTTGAACACCTTGAATATCTGTCACAGTTGGTCAGTATTTTACGACGATCATCAACAATTCCTAAGTAGAAATTGGATTTCTTTTAACACATTTCGCATCTTTCACAAAAATAATGGAAGTATCCGTTTCTTTATTGTATTTCGTAAATTTGCGAAACCTCACTAATAATGAGTGACTTACCACCAGTTTGTCCGATTGACTTAAATGCTCCTCTCATGTGCTGATGCAATTTGTATCGTCTTCCGCCATGGGCGGCGGACAGGGGGTGGGGGTGCGTCCCCACTCAGTGGGGGGAGTCCCCATGAAATTCCACTACAAGTATAAAATCACTTGTCTTCATAAGTCTAAATCTATAAAAAACTGCCTGAAAATCACCCCAGGGACCAGGATACCACAAATTTATTGGCAATACCCCCACCCCCTTTTTTTTCTTTTTTTTTCTTTTTTTGCTTGTAAAAATTCTAATCGGACCCGGGTAGCAGAGAAAAATTTGACCTCGTCCCCCCTGATCCAAAAACGTTCCGCCGCCTCTATCTTCCGCGTCTAGTTGTCGGTTCGTTGTATCGATATCCACTTTTCCATTGTCGGCTTCGTCTTCTTACATGACTAATATAATACTCTTCCTAAGTTATTTTCTCGGTTAGATTAAATAGCATTTGACTCGCTATCCGACGGTTTAGAATTATAATTCACATTCTCTTATTATTTGCCATTAATTGCATTTCCAAATTTTTAATTTTATTTGAATGCTTTACATGTGTGATCTTCAGAGAAAGTTACGATATTATAGTGTGGGTCAAACGCGGTATTTGTCAAATAAAAATAAAGATAAATTTAATACAGAATAATTTTAATCGTGTCCATAATTTAGGCCTATTACAATGCCTGCCTATTAAATTGTTGGTGGGGGTCTATTTTATCAATCAATTATTAATTACCCGGCGCATCAAAAACAAAAAATAACCATAATTACTAGACTCTTAGAGATCATTCATTAACTGCCTGTAGGTCTGTTTATTTTGACGGCAAATACCCACTTGAATACGGCAATTTACCGCCTCAACAATTGAAGGTAACTAGGGATTAATGTAGAAACCTGTCCACTCATGAAAGATCGCGGCGGTGTTTAACGTTACGATCGCAACATCGTTCATTTGAACATTTCCTATGAAACTGTGAACACTGTCAAGTTGAGTTTACACCGGATCAAAAGTGCTGACGAAATTGCATTGTCAACGTTACCCGGTGTTAATTACGAGTTATATAGACTACCTATTCGGACGACTTTTCACTATAATTCAAGAGTGTTGCTAATTGCAGGTGAATATTCTTCCAGATGCGATAGTCACATAAAATCATTTCTATAGTTTGGAAGCGAAGAACGAAAACGTAAGTAAAATTAAAAGGCCAACGTTAATTATGAGCCAGATATTGTGGCCGATGATTTTGAACGATTGTCTCATGGGAGTGATTGTGATGTTGTTATATTTACTGCAATATGTAATTGAGATCAAATTTTCTATCTGTTACATTCATCGATATTTTTTTTAAACAAACGGCTTAATAAAAGAAATAACTTTACAGTACGTTTGACTTATGATGGATGTTGTATTTAACGCATCAACAGTTCATATAAATATTTATGTTCTAAATAATCTAGATACATGGTTTAAAGATACTTTTGACATCGATATTGTTTCGTTTGTTTTATTTTTCTATATTCTAATAAAAATCGACGCTTAGTATGAAAATTATTTGTCCCTTATTCTTCTTCATATTTTTTGATCGATTTAGTTAACTTTAGGAGACAGTCCGACATTTACATTCATATGTAAACGTAACATTATTAGACCTACGTAACTCATTTGCGGTATGTAAACAAAATAAAAAAAAAACATAATAGGAATAGTGTGCGTAAAGAAGTTTCTTTAGATTTAAGTTAGTGTACTCAGGGGCGGGGAGCGGATCCAGCAGAGCTGGATAGAGGGGCCCGATGCCGGATAGAGGGGACCCGGTGACAAATTTCGTGTTATTTCTAGGGGTGTAGGTTCCTCCTCAGGCCAATTTTCAAACAAGATGAGTTTTCTGTGTATCCGAGATGAAATTTATTTTCGCAGCTAGTTTATTGCAAACAATGAGTTTTTCAAGTTCAAATAATATTCCTTCAAGTTAAAAGGGGGCTAGGTTGGGCACGAATGCCTCGTTTGCAAAGCTCCAATCTCGAATAAGTTCTCCACGCTAAACGTGACATTTTTCGTAAGCGCCCTGTTTAAATAAGCACCCATCCTAATTTGAAAAACCATTATTTTAGTTTGTAAACGCATTCACTGACCTAAATAATCAGTCATATGCTGGTTTATTCATCAATTGTGTATATCCATAACATTCTCGGTTCGTTTCCTTACCCCCTCTCTAATCTCAGTATTTTTAAACGTATGCTCAATAATAGTAAGCGCCCCCCCCCCCCGAAAATGCTAATTTGTGTTTTAATAATAAGAACATACTCACATTTATTTGTAGTATTAAACCTTTAAATAACATTATTAAGTAATCATTCCTATGGACCGTTATGAGACAAGCCGAATGACTACCATGTACAGTGAATTTTGAAGGACATGCATTTATATGAAAAAAGAGTAATCAAAAATTTGTTGTTCAGCACATTCTATTCAATTCAGACTTTTAAGATTCAGTTAAATAAAAAAATAATAAAATTACAAAACAAGCCCAGGTTTATAATATAACAGGGGTGGAATTAAGGGGGAGGGCGGCCCGGCTCTTCCTTTCGGAAAAATATCAATATTATTAACATTGTTTATAGCCTAAAACAAAAATATTCAGCAAAAATTGACATCTTAACACACCCCTGATGCCATTTCTGGACATCTAAAGTCCAAAATTTCCCGGGAGAGCATTTCCCCAGACCCCCGAAAACTGCTCTACCGTCCTCCTTTCGTCCTCCACCCTTTCCCAAAAGTTGGCATTCACCCCTGTATTCGCCCCTCTATAATGCGCCATTTCCTCACCAAAAAGACCGACAGACAGAAACGAATGACCGACTAACCATTTATATGATCAAAATTACTTAGAAATTGTCTGCTAAGTTTCAAACCACTTGAACTATAATTCAACTTGAAGAAATTGCATAATAGTGAGGTTTTGCAGCTTTACGAAACACGGATACGAAAACGGATACGTCATACATTCTTGTAATATTTGAACACCTTAAATATCTGTCACAGTTGGTCAGTATTTTACCACGATCATCAACAATTGATAGGTAGAAAATTTGATATATTTTTAAACACATTTAGCAACTTTCAAAAATTTGAATGTGACGTATCCGTTTTCGTTTTCGTATTTCGTAAATTTGCGAAACCTCGCTATTAGGGATGTTTTGCCACTTTACAAAATACAAAAACGAAAACGGATAGCCTACGTCATAAAGTATTGTAACGTTTGAATACGCCATTTCACGGTTTCAACTGCGCATGTGCGTTTCCAAGTTCAAGTAATAAAGCGCGCGGCTCTTATTGAAAGGAATATAGTTGCCGCGCGTCGTTTTATCACTTGACCTTGATCTGCACATGCGCAGTTGAAGCCGTGAAATGGTTTATTGAAAACCTTGAATATCTGTTGGTCAGTATTTCACGACGATCATCAACAATTCGTAGGTAAAAAGTTTCCATATTTTTGAACACATTTAGTAACTTTCAAAAATGGAAGTGTGACGTACCCCTTTTTTCAAAACCTCACTATTAAATATAATGGGAACCAAATGACCAAGCGGTCGGTCGATGTAGTTAAGCTTGAATGCTTCTAGAAACATAATAGGATATCATCAGTTGTTTTCTGAATACGGGAAACTGATACAAATCAGTCGATTTCTCCAATATTTTCTGTCACGTTCTGTCTTTGTTTCATTGTGGCATATCTTTTATTTGTTTTTTCCAAGTCCATTAAATCCCCCTACGGTTTCCATGGTTTCTCTAAAAAGGTCATTTCTATGTCAGTCAGTCCATTTCCTTTTTATGTATTTTATCAATGCTCGTTTTGTTCTTCCTTACTCTAGTAATGGTGCGTAAATTTATACATCTGCTCTATAATTATGATCTTCGTTTTATTATGTAATGTAATGTAGTTTGATTTATATAGCGCCTTATACAGTCTAAAGGCGCTGTGGACCAGATGTTACACAATCATATACGCCCCTAACGGTCACGTCTTGTCCTGCTGCCCGAGGCGCTACACATTCTGTTGTCCACAGCAGGGGTTTTATGTACCAGTAAACCGGGGTAACCCCCTCATCTCGAAAAGTGTACTGGGTTCTTTATAGCGCACATTAGCTGTTTGTGTACACTGGGACTACTGTTTATAGCCTAGTCCTTATCCGACTTGTTCCACAACCAGAACCACGGTGCGAGGGGAAATCGAACCGGAGTTGTTGTTTTTGTCATGGTTCATGGTTCTCCTTCTTTCATAAGATCCATTTTATCTATCCAACATTTCTCGAGCGTTTTGATGCGCCAAAGCATCTTTTCACTCTTTTGGTTGGTCGGTTCCCCATTACGTTTTACAGGGGCGGATGTAGGGGAAGGGGAGCATCCACCGCTTCCCCCCCCCCTCACATCGTCACAGTACAGTTGTGGATTCCCTATAATATGTGCGCCCCCTAAAACTGACCCCAAAAATCAAAACAACGTCCGATATCATGTATAACAGGGCTAGTAAGCCTTTATATTTCTTAATTAAATGGGGAACACGCTCGCCCCGATCGGAAATATTAGATGTAAGAACCAGGAAAATGTGTAAATTTCAGTGGCCGATGGGTTTCAACCCCAACCCCTCCTTCAGAGAAAATTATTCAAAATGGTATAATTGTGCACGTAACAGATCGTGACGATAGCTGCACAGTGCAAATGGTGGTAAAACATGAAACATCACGTTTATTTGTATTGTTTTATTTTTGCTTGTCAGATCCAAAACCGGGTACACTACAATCTCCTTCAGAGGGATTACAATTTTATGACACCCCCCCCCCCCCCCCCTTTAAAAAATCCTGGATCCTCAACTGAATTTGTAAATATCATTTCATATTGTATTTTATATTTTCTGTGGGTGCACGAGTGCACAAGCCTTAATCATTGGTACATTACAATTAAACGTTACTAATGAGAGTACAAACCCCGCATAAGTGAATTTGATCAATATACTTATTTTGAAAAGCAAGTTTCCTTTCAGCCAATGTCAACACTATAACAAATGATATGAATAATAGATCGCCATTCGATACACATCATCAGGAGTACTTTTGGTCATCAGGTTTCAGTATACAAATTATAAACACTTATGTGTTGTAATGTGATAATCAAATATTACTTGTTTTTATTATTACCGATGATCATTATGTTGGGTAAACAGACTTGACTTCACTTTGAATATCTTTATTGTAATCCTTTATTGATGTTAAGGTCTGACCATTACCGAATTAACACTGTAAGTTCAATGTACTGCTGTATTGTTATCTGACCATTAGTGGTCTGATGGTGCAAAATGTAATATATATAGGCCTATTAATATTATTATTATAAAAATCACTTAGGCAAGGGAAGACCTAGGAGGGGGTACACTCTCCCTTTTGGCAGTCATTTTTTTGCCCCTGGCAGCAATATCGTCATCATCATCATCATCATCATCATCATAATCGTTGGGTTCATCGCTATCATTATCAGCATCACAATTGCCAATAAAGATAAAATAAAATCAATTTGTTTACAATTAGTCGCACATTATGGGTTATAAATACAACTATACATATTTTGAACATACAAAGATAAATGTGTTATGTAAATACAATTTTCATGCTTTGAAATACAATATAAAGTAATCCTTATTTTATCTGAATAAATTTGAAATTTTACGGCGTGAAATCGACCTATACAGATAAACGTCTATTCCAATCAGGAACCCAACCGTTCTATATCTAATTCCGTGTGGTACGCCTAGTAGGATCTCCAACAAGCTTAATGTGATATGACAGTATCATGTGCTTAAATATATAAAATGTTTTAAGCTATTAAAATTATCAAGTATGAGTACGCTTTCGTTATAAACTAGCGTGTAGGTGTTCCAAATACCAAATAGTTTCGCACAATTACTGTTCCAATAATAGGTAGGCAGATATTTACACACGCCAACGTCTTATTCTTGTTCTTCTTCTTTTTGTTCTTGTTCTTCTTCTTGTTCTTCTTCTTCTTCTTCTTCTTCTTCTCCTCCTTCTTCTTCTTCTTCTTCTTCTTGTTTTTCTTGTTCTTCTTGTTCTTTTTGTTCTTGTTTTTCTTGCTCTTCTTGTTCTTCCTTTTCTTTTATTTTTCTTCCTCTTCTTTTTCTTTTCCCTCTTCCTTTATTCTTCTTTTTGTTCTTATTTTTCGTCTCTTCCACCTCATCCTCCTCTTTTTTTCTTTTGTTCTTCTTTTTCTTTTTTTTCTTCTTCGTTTTCTTTTTCTTCTTCTACTAGCTCAGTATTGTACTAGCTGCTCCCACTTAAAGGTGGTGTCACTGAGGCAGACAATCCTTTTCAGCTGAGACGGGACTTTCTACCTCACCCATTAACTAGAGTAACTCTTAATATACGGTTAATCAGCCCCGTTTAGGGCTTGTTTTCTCGAAGTTTTAAGCCTCCTATCTTATTACTATTAGATAAATAGATCATTGAATTCTCGCTTGAGTTGTAGGTGCCAATGTCCAAAATATCAAAAGAACACTGTTCTAAGGTTATTATGGTCAAAATGTCTACATCCGGGGTAGACCTACAGTACGTTTCCAACTTACAATTTACTTTTAATGATTATCTCCACATTTTTTAAACCTTCTTAGAGAAATAGTTATAATTTAATCCTCGCTGGGTGACCTTTTAAGTGCCAATGTACAAAATGTTCAAATACCACAGTTACCACCGTCCAAATACCACAATTACCACTGTTAAAATAATAGGCTTATAAACTATTTACACATATCTACAACATCAGCCTACACGTTTCGATGTAACCATGAGAAGGTTTTTAACGTAGAAGGGTTCGGCTCTGTCTTTTTTATTACCACGGGGTGTTAAACAGGGCGGATTTAAGGGTGGGGAGGGGTAGGGCTTAACAGGTTTAACTCCCCCTAACATTTACCGGATTTTTCTGGGAGTTTTTTTTTTTTGGTGGGGGGGGGGGGTGGTTAATGGGAATGGCCAAATAAAATAGATGCACAGCAGCTGTATATAAGAACCCAAAGACGCAAAGTTGGACCAGGGTTTTTTTCTTATGAAAGCCTGAATCGGGATTTAAGCACCCCTCTCCCGGGGCCGACCCTGTCAAGATTCGCAAATCTACAGTTCTTTTCATTCTTGACTAGTTTAGTTTTGGGTGACCGATCAATAATAGCTTTATAAATATACACACACTTGTGATATTTTCTATAAAAGCCTACAATAAGCCTGGATAACCAAAAGTAGGTTTAAAATAATTAATCGATTATATTACTGTACTACTAATTTGGTCTCTAAAACGAATTTAAAAAAAATTGTGTCTGTTGGATAAGATTTTTAAGGACACTGTAATTTCATAACATTACTTCTATAGTCTAATTTCGGAATGCATTTCTTTTAATTTTCAAGATAATTTTATGTATTTAGCCATAAAGTATATTTTAATCTCCTTAGAAGGCCTATGAAACCATAAATTTAAAATAAAACGACCTTGATTTTCAAGAATTTTGGTCGATCCAGTTTAGGTAACACAACAATTTTATTTAATCTTTTCCTCAGGGTTTCAAATTTCATTCATATTTTAGAAATATTTATTCAGTTAATTATTGCCTTCTGTTTTTGAGTAACCTTATATTTCAAAAGATTTTATTAATAGGCAGGCTTATAAATATTTACACACATCTACTACAGGGTCGTATGCAGGACTGAAGTTGGGTGGGTGCGAATTTGGTATCATTGAGATTTCATTTTATTTCATTATTTATTTGGTCTTTTACAAATACACAATTACAGTACAACACAATAAAAAACACTGGGATTTGGGGAGGAATTAGCTCATGGTTTACTTTCAAGATTTTAGGCTATTACAGAAATAGATATTTACTTCATTCGTTCCTTATTAATTGACCTTAAGTTCAAAATGTCTATTGGCAATTAAGGAAATTAATATAATCCACAATACAATGGTAAGCTGGATTTATTGTTTATTTTTATTCTACCGACAATAGAATACCTTGTTTGATTGCATTTGATTGTATTATAATTATTATTATTATATTATTTTTATTACTATGCTATATTTTTTATTATTGCTTTGTAGTAATTACTTGAGCTAGTCGGTAAGAATAGTGAGGTTTCGCATCATTACGAAATACGAAAACAAAAACGGATACGTCATATCCGTTTTCGTTTTTGAATTTCGTAAATTTGCGAAACTTCACTATTATAGCTAAGTTCACAGCGAACTATTGCTAGATCAGACATACGGATAAATTACCTTATCTCACAATAAGAAAGTGTGAACTACCACACTACAGAGGCCCAGAGTTTGAGAAGTGAAAAATCAGGAGATTTTATTTGGGCTGCTTTGTCGATCAAATTTACTTAAATATAAATTCGCGACGCGTCACAATTAAGAAAAACATAACATAGAAAAAGTACATAACAATATGTAAAAATATTATTGTATATACACTGTATATAACACTGGGCAGAGCTGGTATTTTTGAAGGGACAATCGATTTTGCTCCTAGGCTAGGCCAAGAGCCACTCTAAATATCCACTCTAAAATTTTCAGAAGAAAAATGTTTTTTTTTTTCAGGAGGGCGGGAGATAACTCAAAAAACTAGGAGACTCCTGTCATTTTCGGAAGACTTTGAACCTCTGGCAATATATTTGAAAAACTTTTGAGGGGTACACAAATGCCTACAATTTGAAGGAACAGTATGATTTAAAAGTACCATGCCAACTTTTAGTCAACATTTTCTAAAGATATATGGACCAAAATTATGACATACAGTATGTTTCAAAAAGAAAATAGTAATCTTTTGCACAAAAGTCCTACTAGCACTAAAAAGAAAGTGAGTGATTGTTTGATATCAAAATATGATTAATAATGATTTTTTTTATTGATAACAGTTTATTATTATTACACACAGGTGCGGATCCAAAGGGGCCCACCGGACCCGACCCCTCCCTCCTTTCTGAAACCACTGTTTGCACAATTTTGGGGCGCTAAAAGTGCACCACAGACCATCTGCAGAGAAAAATGTTTCCGGACCACAGGCGGGCCCTGGATCCACGCCTTTTGTTTTCATTTTTCTGTCAAAACCTCATACCTGCGCTTGTCCAAATTGGCATCGGACCCCCTCTTTCCAGCTCGGCTGGATCCCCCACTGACAGACAACAAAAATGGTTCACCTTTTTATTTGCTAAAATGATAATTTAGTTAAGCTTACGTATTTGTTAGAGTGTTCTTTCTTTTATATCTATGTTTTTGAAGGGCACTAACGTATAGTCAACTTTAACAGTTACGTAATAACGCAATTAATTTTTTTTTGATTATAGTTCTATACAAAAAAAAACTCAATATATGTACTGTACTGTGTTGCTAAAATAAACTAGAACTTGAACCCGAATAACGTAACGTAACGTAGTTTGATTATATAGCGTCTTATACTGAATAGTCTCAATGTGCTGTGGACAGGATGTTACACGTCTGTATGACATTCATCTCCCGTAACGGGTCATGTCATGTCATGCAGCAAGTACTGTACTGGGTTGTACATGCGCTCTTTCGTCTATCCACGACAGAGGTTGTGTGTGGCCCAGTACATCGAGGTAAACCCATATTCGTCTCGAACGATGTACTGAGTATACTTAATAGTGCAAATGAGCCGTTTATGTACACTCTTTCTAGGTTTAGTCCTAATTTATTTATTCAAGTATAAAAGCAACAATTCCAAATCAGCAGCATGGGCTGAAACAGTTGAATTGCAAGAAAAATGTAAATGAATTTAGAACAGTGGAGTATACGTCAATATGCAAAATGCATAGGACTATCCGAGAAGACTTGTTCCACCACCGGAACCGTGGGTCTCGAACCCATGCTGTTGTTGTTTTTTTTTCTGTTCACGGTTTCCTATCTTAACCGCTCGGCTATACAACTCGCAAATAATCATGTTCTATTAGATGGTAGGGCTAGGTGTGTGAATTCACAATTTAACACGCATTGGTAATCACTAGTATAACCAAACATAATGTAGCTTTAACAGGAAAATTGAATCGCCGTTTTTAACAACCCATTTTTTTTATAACCAGTGGCGTATCCAGAAGGTGCTAGAGCACCCCTTCCCTTCAGAGAAAAGGGAAAAAAAAAATAAAATTATTACATAAATACGAATATTGCTGGTTCGAGATCCACCCAACTGCCTCTCCACCTCCTACCTCACCTCCTCTACTCACACAAACCTTTCAGAGGAAACGGGCACTCACTTAAAAACAAAAGAATCAGAAAGTCAGATGAAAAGAACCATAAATACTGTTTCCTAAAAACGTTAGGGAAATAGGCCTAAGTTTTTTTTTCTTGTCAAAATCTGATCGAGGTCCTCTTAATTCCTGGATTCGCTCCTGTGTAACTTCTTCTCCTAACAACTCTTAGTAACTGGATTTAGTGGTCTATTAAGTGGATTAAATTATTAGGCTTAATCTAGAAAACTTAATCAGATATTTCCATGACTACGGAACCTTTCAAATTCCTAATAACACCTTTAAAAATGAAGAATGTGTTATAATCAATTTTTAATACAACCCGTCTGTTTTATATATGTTAACTCATTTCAAATCTGTATTAATATCATGTATTGTTTTCAAAGATGTAATACGATTTTGACCAAATGAATGAATGAATGATTACACCCTACTTGAGTGATCACATCGAACATTATAGCCAGATGAGATTATAGATCCGGATATCTGTTCGTGCCGTAGTTTAATGTGAACCGAACTAAAAGTCTAAACTATATTAAGGATTGTAGAAACATGCAGTGTATCAACAATTCTTAAGTTTTTATAAAGTAAAAATCCAGTAACTTTTATCGAATACTCCTTTATATTGCTTAGTGTTTCATTATTATATAACAAACACACAGTAATGTGAATAAAACAATTTAAATATGTTATTACTCGTTATAGTCAGATTCATGTCCATGTACAATATAACTCCCATAGGTTATTATCCATACAGTGTATTTATTTT
>JAOTQE010040339.1:0-10001 GCA_025631205.1 Nesometra sesokonis
CAGTCCATAGCCCATAGCTGGCTTCAGTCCATAGCCCATAGATGGCTTCAGTCCATAGCCCATAGCTGGCTTCAGTCAATAGCCCATAGCTGGCTTCAGTCCATAGCCCATAGCTGGCTTCAGTCCATAGCCCATAGCTGGCTTCAGTAGCAATACTAATCTTGGTGGTCAGTATTTTACGATCGTCAAAAATTCGTGTAGAAAAATTGATATATTTTTTAATACATTTATCAAATGAAAGTGTGACGTATCAGTTTTCGTTATCGTATTTCGTAAACTGGCGAAACCTCCCTACTAACCTGTAGTGAGCTTCCGTTTTAAAACGCAGACCAAGTCTATGAGGTACTCGGTTTCCGGACGCCGATAAACAATCTGAGAGAGGCGCTGGCGGCAGGGGTAAGGATGACCAATTGGGTTTAGTCAAGATCTTAGCCTGACTGGCTGTCGTTGTCTCCTTCAATGCAGGTAGGTTTTCTTTACCAATTCTGCTGAAGCTCTTTGGGATCATAAAGGGTCGTTTATCGACGGTAATATCTTCTTTGGATGGTTTGCTAGCGACGCCTAGCTTCTTAAGCAGGCGTTCGCTGGCCATGATCTTGCTGTCTTTCTTGACAAGTGGTGACATTGGTCTTGAGGGGTAACTTATGACACGATGGGTTATCGGGTTTAGTTTGTCTCTGTGCTTATCGTTCGAACTGTTGACAAAACTAAACACGCCGTCAGATGTCTTGAGACCGTACGAATGAGAAACGGATCGACTGGTTGCAGATTTATTCCTCTTCTTGCATGTACACTCTGGTTTCAGAGAACTACGAAACGCAGGCGGAAACTTCTGAATATCGTCACGCTCAAGTAACTGCGATCCGTTGATGTTTTCGATGACGTAACTGGTGCTGGGTGGCCAGCAAGTTCCGATGCCAGCAACAGTAGCCTGGGCCTTCTGAGTACTGGTCGTGTCTACCGTCGCTTCTTCAGTAACCTTCAGTTCAGCGTCAAATGAAACGCTGCGTTCTTTATTTGTTTTGCTCTCATTTTGATACAACGGACAATCCGCAGAATGTACTTCGACGGCTGATGATGATGAATTCAAGACAGAAGACTCGACTGACGTCGCATTTTCACTTTCCATGGCAGCATCATCTTCATGCTCTGCCACATCCTCGTCGCCATCTCCATCCTCTATGGTTTTATCGCTTTTGTTATCATCAGACGTATCCGACTCCTTCGTTTCCAGATCTCCTGTGTCCTCACTATCATCTACAACAGTATCTTCAGAGATTTTAGTTTGGTCGAGAAGTTGGTTGAATGTCGACGGTTGGGTTGCATAAGTATAGCCTTGTGATGACTCTCTGTACTGGGTCGACTGATAACGTCTCTGAGTCAACTCGCCTAGTGCAATATTAGTTGCCCGTCCTAACTCCTAAAAAAATAATAATAATAAAATAAAAGTCTGATTTTGACTATTGAATTGAGGTGTGATCATTTTTATACGTCATCATCAAGAGTACGAACACTTTATCAAGTGACAGCCCTAGAGACGGGGTCCCGGCCCTTAGTTATATTTTCACTAATTGTCGATCATCAGGGGGAGGGAATTGCAATAAGTTTAGTCTGATCTATCTGGGCACATATGTATGTCTGTATTTATATCTGTATGGCTGTCTGTCTACTCCAATACATTAATAGAGCCATTCGTCCGATTAACTTAACAAATCTCGAAAAATGTCGGAACCGACCGTGGTTCGGTATTCTCAGCTGATCCGGATTTGTGTAATATATTATTAAACAGTAGCTATAAAGACTACATAAAGCAACAAAAAAAGATGTCCGCAAGACCTGGTATATTACAAACTGACAGTTGTTGATATGATAAGCATTACTTCTAGATATTTTGAAATATGTATAGAGAATGTTCAAGAAAAAAAACACTTTTTATTTAGTTTCAGTGTCTGTATTACATTTCTAAAATAAATTTATTAACTGAGTCGGCAAGAGTCATTTTGCGCTTACCTGTTCTGTTCGACTTTGAGGTAAAACTGGGCCTGAAATTATAAAAAAAAAACAATCCGATGATATATTAAATACGGATACGTTTAAAATAATACGTCGCCCTCTATAATAGTAGAAATTGTAAACTTTAGTGCGGTAAAATGTTTAGACCATTGTTACATTTTAAACTTACCACCATATTCGGTTTGTTGGGGGTCAATTCGTGGAAATACTTCGAATTTGGATCGATGTGACGTGTAGGCATGGTGTCCTGGCCACGGCTCATTTTGCCAAGTCGATGACCTGAAATGGCAGACAGCAGTGATGTACATTCATGCATTGAAATAAAATGACAGTTTGAAAACATAGATATGACGATACATAGCGCTAACGTTACGTAACAGGCGCGGATCCAAAAGGTGGGGGTGGGAGAACAACCCATGCCTCCTTTTGATTTCGAGAATTAATATTTAAACTTGAAAATCCCATTGTTTGCAATAAATTATGTGTGAAAGTTGCCTCTCAGATACCCATAAAACGCATCTTTTTTTAAAATTGGCATAGGGAGTACCCCAGTCCCTTAGAAGCAACACGAAATGATAATGATGATGATGATGATGATGATGATAATAATGATGATGATGATGATGATAATAATGATAATGATGATAATGATGATGATGATGATGATGACGATGTTAATGATGATGATGATGGTGATGTTGATGTTGTTGTTGTTGTTGTTGTTGTTGATTAAGAAGATGGAGTGTGATGTTACAGATAATAATGATGATGACGATGGTATTACCAACACGGCTTACCTCGGAAAAGTCACTCGCATTGGAGGTGGCAATCTAAGATGAAGAAAGACAAATTTAGCTTAATTAATAATTAGGTTTATAAATATAAATACAAGAGTAAAATGAGATGTACTTGTTGCGAGGTGTCATCTGATCATTGTTTGCGTATTCTTATTTATTAGATTAAATGCTACAGAAGCTTTCAGTAACCTTCGAAGTTCACGAATTTCTAATATTAATTTAGAAAACTCTAAAGGTTACTTTGAGCTCTCGTAACACTATCAGAATCTATTACTAGCTATATCCATGGAGCTTCCTCCATGCTATATCTAACCCTAGCATGATGTCCGACACAGTTTATCGTCACGTGAACCCCATCAGCAAACAATTACGTGAATGAAATATAAAAAATATACTCCGTGACGTCACGGATAGGTTTTTAATTATTTCTCTGCTATCGTTTAAACAAAAATAACGATGGAATCCCGTTGACAGTAATATTCTCAGGTGAATGGAAAGCTTATGAAAACGACGCAATGAAAATATAAAAATACGTACATCTCATCGTTCTTGCGACTTCCACTTAGCTTTAGTGACGTCAGGCGATATGGTTGAGGGTTGGTTGAACTTAAAAAACAGACACATATCAATAATTATTAGGTCTATTTTTAATTGACTAAGCACTTGCATTTTGCTATTGTTTATATATGAACTTACTGAAGCGGATTATCGTAACCACTAATAAGCCACTGGTCCAACCGGCCGGCGCCCCTAATATAAGTTGGAGGGGCGCATTGTGCAATAATAGGGAGAGGCGCCCCGGATACACCCCACCCAGAACCCATCCCCCTATTCCGCCCTGATAGAAGTTAATTTATACTAACAAAAACCCAATGTTCTAATAATCTATGAGGAATTAGAATCATTTAGTCTTAATCCGGGGAGTCACTGCGTCGTGCGACGGTCATACACGGTCGCACGACTACACTGTCGCTTCCTGTGTATGTGGCTGCCACACGCGATGACAGCCTTCTACTCGTTGTCCGACGGTTTTCTTTAGTGACTCAACAGGGAAATCTACTAATAACCGTCGACCGACGAGTATAAGTCTATCATCGCGTCTGAAAACCACACACACAGGGAGCGACGGTTTAGTCGTACGACGTCGCACGACGCGGTGAGTGCCCGGCTTTAAGCATTCCTCTCAACGAGACTAACTCACTGCGTCGTGCGACGGTCGTACGACGGTCGCACGAGTAAACCGTCGCTCCCTCTGTGTGTGGTTTCCAGACGTTTTGACAGTCTTCTACTCGTCGGTCGACGGTTTTTAGTGATTCAATATGGAAATCACTAAAAAACCGTCGGCCGACGATTAGAAGGCCGTCATCACGTGTTTGAAACCGCACACACAGGATCCGACGGTTTAGTCGTGCGACCGTCGCACGACGCAATGAGTGCCCGGCTTAATATGAAATTGGAACATTTCAATCTGGTACACCAGTCAATCAATCAATCAATTCACTTTATTTCAGACATAGTCCATATGCAAATAAAAAATGATAAGACCTAATCTATTAAGTTCAGACTTGCTTCCAATGTGGACCTCTGGTGGCAATTTGACAGTACACTAGGAGATAATCCCCTGTACTTGTTAGGAAGTGCACACCGCGTTCATTAACGTGCAAATGAACCACGTTGCACAAGAGACCAACGGTTTAACGTCTGTCTCATGTACTCAAACCGGAGACCAATGAGTCTTCATGGTTCTTAGCACACACATAAGCACACACACACACACACACAACGCAACTGAGCTACACTGCCACTCACTCAATATGAATTGATGACGCGAAAGGGTACGGTGGGGTTTGTTATTTCCAAGTACCTACCGTATATTATGTTTTCAGTGATAGTAACACATTTCTCTAATGTTAATCCATGCTTAATGGTTGGTAACATACTGAACAAATACTAATCATCAAAGAATCATTTGTGGCAGTCAAAACAGACGCCATAAATTTATAGTGAATTTATACATTTTTCACCCTAGAACCTGCACTCTCCTGGAAAGGCCTCTGAGTGTTTGAATTTCTTATGATATGGCCATTTATTGTAAACCCCTCCTTTTCTTTCCCTCAATACTTAACCCCGTCTAGGGCTATTTATTAAACCCCTCTTTTCATTGAAGTTTACACTTCAATGTGAATTAATTGACCGGCAGATTGTGAACTTTAATGTATTATTTAACCACCAGTCGATCGATGAGGCGTTATTGAGTCGATCGAATGCTGCTTGTCAAGACTCACTCATATAAATCCTTAAATTTATAGACAGTTTAAAATGCAAATGTGCTGGCCATGGCTCGTTTGCCTTGCTCTGGGCTTGGACATTGAATTTATATGTCGATATATGGTATGCCTGTCTATATAGAACCTTGCGGCGTGAACGCACGATCCACGCAACATTATGAATATGAATTTCGTCATAACGAAATATATCGCATTTTTGCGTGAACGGCGTATACAGTAATCCCTCCCCCGCCCCCCACACACCCCACACACACCCATTCGCTGGATCCTGGATCTGCCCCTTTATTGTGTCACGCAATGGGCTCCCAGAATGTTGGCAAGTATTTGTTCTTTCGGCTGACTGACATGCATCAGAGCAGTGTACAACGTACATGCCTGTGTGCAAGTCAGGTATGGCTTTTCACCGATTTTAAGTTACAGTTTCACCTAAATCCACGGGCCGCCTTACAGTAGGCTTATATTAGAAACAGATATTTCAGAGTATAGTATCTCTGTTTTATAATTGCAAAAGGATTGGATTCTGTATACTTTTCATTTTTTTAAATAACTAACATATATCGGATGTTTCTTCAATCGTGGCAATAAAATTGAACTCAAATATAGCACGTCTAAATGATGGACTCCTATTAAATGATAAGACGGTATAAAATAACTATCCATTTTTCATTTTCTCTTTTATACATCTGTAAATTTATTATGTTTACACTTATTTAACACATCCGAAATATCATTAAGGATGTATTTCAGTCGTGGTAATAAAATTAAACTTACGATAAACAGAGAAAGATGCTTAAACCAGGTGCGGATCAAAGGGGCTGGGGCAACAGACCCGGCTCCTCCCCCTTTTCACTCGGCAAAATAATATTTTTTTGCACACTTTGGACCTCTAAAAGTCCCCCAGAGAACATCTTGGAGAAAATTTTCTCAGGCCATAGGCGGGCCCTGGACCCTGTTCCCGTCAATTTACTGTTAAAATCTCACACTTGCGTTTGTCCAAATCGACACTGAGCCCTCTCTTTCGAGCTCCGTCGGTTCAGATACTCATGATGGTACCAGAAATTGCTGCTCCAAACCCGATCCTTTCCACACAGCAAGACCTGCTGTCTTCCCCACACCGCAAGACAATACTTCACAGTAATTAATTCAAAATATATATATTTCTCACGCTCGCCTCCGCTCATCAAATCGTAACCTTTTAGTTGTGCCTCGTCCAACACCAAATCCTATGGCCAAAGGTCTTTTTCATTTTCTGCTGCCACGCTTTGGAACACACTTTACCTAACACAGTCACCGAATTTTCCTCTGTTTCAGTTTTTAAGGTCAATCTCAAAACCCACCTATTTAATAACTAGCATGCGAAGCGCCTTTGATTTTTACTACGGTTTAACGAATTGGATATAAATGATTGATTATTATTATTATATAATTTTTAGCCCCGATGAGAATCTGTAAATACTATGTAGGCCTATCGTCTGGTTAAATCAAGTTTTATAAACTATGCATAAAAGTGTATGAAGCTCTTGATCGGAGCTCTGGACTTTACGAGAACATGTTTCTAACAATTTGATTGTTGCATACTGCTATTTCCAGGATCTTTCACTTCACTTGTTATTAACTTTAGATATCAAAGACCTATAAGAGGCATTTGTGATGGAATACAAAATTTCGACAGTTTTCCGGGTCATCATGACCTAGACCATACCGTATCTTTTCTCCTGCATCATAGGCCTACCTAGAATTACACATTAATCAGAATCGCCGTTGTTCCTTTCAAATTAAGCATTTTTATTATCTCGTTTTACTTTCTGAGTCAATTTCAAGGTAGATGATTCATTTCTTAATTTATCTTCAACATTTTCATGTAACCGTCCTCTTTTTATTTCCCAAGTTGAGCATTTTCTTTCTCGGTATCGACTTATAATGATGAAAATCTTCGTAGAATATAAAATCGATAGAACTGACTGTATGTGGTGATTTTAAACTCAAGTGAAGTATGATGTTTATTCACCAAGGAGTGATTACATTTATCGGTATGAACATTTTATTGACTCTTGTGGACAATTGACCTCTATTATATCGAGTCTAACATTTTCATCAGCTATAGAATAATCCGTTCAATATTTAACTTCATGTGTTCACTTCTGGTGATTTTTGTTGTGCACTTTAATTGAACGGTATCTTATAAATGCAATCCTTTTATAGTTCCAATGCAACGTATAGGCCTGCCAACCTGTTTTTTTTTTTTTTCATTCCAAAACACGAAAATTTCCAGCAGGCGCCAGGCCCCACCATTGTAGTTCAGCATAAACATCAAAATTGCCAGTGTTTTATAGTATTTTTTATATTTTTACCGTATTTGATCTATTCAGCTTAAAAATAACAATTGCCAGTGATAAGGGATTGTGTACCGTATCTTGATCTATATTAATTACTTTTTAAAAATAAAATTCGTCTCTTTAGAATTTGTCTTATGCTTGAAAAAAAACACATGCCTTAATCTAATGCGTGATAATAAGCCCTATCACGGTTTCAAGTGCGCATGTGCGTTTCCAAGGTGAAGTCAGGTCAAGTAATACAAAGACGCTAAACCATGACTTGCAATTGGTTGCTTGGAAGTTTGAGTTGCTTTGACTTTAGTCACGCATGCGCAGTTAAAACCGTGAAAGGGCTTTATTCGTCTCATGCGTGAGAAAAAAAAAACATGTATGCGTGAGACGTTCAATGGATGACCACGCGTAAGACTCACACATTATTTGTTAGGCTGGTATGTTGGCCTAAAATTTAACTCCAATACGAGACAGATTTTCCCCGACACCACCAGGCTGTTCATACTATCCTAAAAAGGCTATCAAATTTTACGTGATTTGTCCATAGGCCTATCTGGTGTCCGCGCTATTATATTTCAGACTTTTTTTTCGTGCAAAACAACATTTCCAGTATTCTGTGGCCATTTTAATCGTATTTTATAACAATTTATTTTTTTAATTCGCCTGATGTGTGAAAAATCTTATGCTTGAGAAAAAAAAAACTATGAATGCGTTTGTCGGCTCCAAAGTGTGATTCGACGTCGGGGCCATGGTGCCAGGTTGCATTCATAGGCCTATCCGATTTGAAATGACAAGCAAAAAGTAATTTAAGTTTTGCCAATTTGTATGTTATTTGCGTCCATCCGGTATTTGTACTGCTATATTTTCAGTTCAAAACAACACAGTTTCCAGTTTTATTCTTGCTATATAGTTACGTTTCCTGAAATTCGTCTCATTCGTGAGAATTCTTGTGTGAGAAAATAGGCCTTGCGTGAGACTCATACGCATTCATGAGAGCTGGTACATGGGATTTATCTGAAAACAGTCCGATGTGAACCTAGCTACTAAATGAAAAGATAGTTTTAAATTCTAATCTAATAACTGACTTATTACCATAGTGTATAACATGCGCTAATCTGTAATCTCTTAAATCGTTGGTTACAGATTTATTACGTGATTAGTAAGGATTTTAAACGAAGACTTAATGTAAATGGTTTTATAATACGATGCATTCGAGATGTTAGTAATTTGTATAAATGAGAGTATTATTATTTAATCCCCATGTTTTATAAGACCTAATGTTCACTGTAAACAATACAGTAAGTTATAGCCGCAATGTATACATATAGTAACAACCGTTTATGTATCACACTCAACCTATTATGTAGTAAAGTAATCCCCGCTAATGTAGAAAGCCCAAAAGCTTAAAAGAAAATCAATCACTCAACCATATTGTCTCCGTCATCCCACCAAACTCCGGAAGAAATATCAGCACAACACCCTGATTATGTTGTGCCACAGATCTACTTGATATAAATCTTAAATTATTACCTTTTTCCCAATCCACTTCCAAAGTGCCGGTGACTTCGACTGACGGGTAGATCTCGAACTCTCTGCTTGCCTTGGAAGGTGTAAGCACCAATACCTCCGTAGTGAGTGATGTCACATCCCCACGTTCCACAAGTGGTACAGATCGGTTGTTTGAACTCCCTGTAAATAGTATCAACATAAAAGAGGTTTCGTGGCATTAATGATATTATTTTTACTATTGTCTTCATCGAATAAGTTCAAAGTTGCCACATTAACATGATGATTTACTATGTAGGCCTATGCTGCTATATGATGTTTCTGCTGCTGACAACGACGCAGTTTCGGCTGATGCTGCTGTTGCTGCCGCTGACGACAACGCTGCTGCTGCTGCTGTTGCTGCTGCAGACGATGGCGAAGCTGCTGCTGCAGATGACGACGGTGCTGCTGCTGATGATGTAGCTGCTGCTGATGATGGTGACGACGCTGCTGCTGATGCTATTAAATGACGCTGCAGTGGTTGCTGCTGATGACGACTACGCTGCGATTGCTGCTGACGACGCTATTGCTGCTGCTGAAGACGACGCCGCTGTTGCTGCTGCTGCTGACGAAGACGCTGCTTTTGATCATGCTGCTAACGACGACGACGCTGCATCTGCTGACAACTAGGCTGCATGATACTCAACTCTTTATTATAATCATAACAAACAAATCGAAGCTTAACATACATACAACATTTCACCAACCCTCGAATACCCCAAACAGTAATGAAGGGTTTAAAACCTTCCGTATTTACCTTAGGTAGTACAAATTCAAATAATTTTATAAGGTTATATTTTTTGGGACGGGAGGCAAACGACAATGCAGCCTGTGACCGGAAAACATTACCTTGACGATGATGATGATGATGATGACTTACCTTAAAGTGAAACAGGAGGCATTGAGTAGTTACTCGTAATGACTGCCTCCTCTCTTGGATATGTAGTTATCATAGTTGATGTTTGTACTTTGTATGACATATTGTGGTAGAGAATTCCATTTACTTATGATACGTGTATCAAAAAATGTGT
>JAOTQE010040350.1:0-10001 GCA_025631205.1 Nesometra sesokonis
TGTTGTACAATTGTATCTTTTTGTTAACAGACTTAGGCCTACCTAGACTAGCCTAGGCTGTGCCTGCCATTTAAAAAAGAATGCTCTGAAGTGCCTGCGTAGGATCAAATAACCTAGGCCTAAGTCTACTAGCCTATGCCTAGGTTAGCCGACAGGGACACTTCCCTAGCTAGCCTAGAGGCCTAGCGCGCTCTTTATAAATGCAAATTATTATTATTATTATTATTATTATTATTATTATTATTATTATTATTGACCTTGGTTGTGTTTTTTTCAGAGATGAATAAGAAAGATATAGATGTAATAACTATACCACACAAAGATTCTGTGTTAGTACATGAACCAAAACTTAAAGTTGACTTGACCAAATATTTAGAAAACCAGCATTTTCGATTTGACTTTGCACTTGATGAGAATGCCACAAATGAGATGGTTTATAGGTAAATCAATTTACTGTATTGAAGGATTTATCTTTTCTTTTTTGTTGCACAGATGCAGGCATTAACAAAACTAGCCTAGAACTAAGCACCAAGATCGGGCTGAGATATTTTGCTGAATTAAGCCTGATTATTCTAATACTTACTAGTCATATTTATTTTCATTGTGTTTTAATAAATTTCACAATAGAAGTAAAAGGCTTTTAAAAGAACTAAAACTAATCAAATATAGTTTCTGGAGTGAGCCCTCTATAGTTTTATTTAGTTTACTCCCTGTGTAATGGTAATCCTAGACTAGGCCGAGAGAAAAATCGATCAAATCAGATTGAAATATATTATTTTATATTTGGTTATTTGAATTTTAGAATGAAGTTATTATTTGAATGTTAGAATGAAGTTAAATTTTTGATACAAATATACTTTTTTCTCACAAATTTGTTTATTTTTTATCAAATGATGGTAAAACGTCTTTAAAAATGATGATGTCATTCATCAATGTTATGCAAACATAAAGTCCAGTGAATGTAAAATCAGGGTATGTAAAGCGTAGGTTTCACTGTATCACTATTAAAAATTACACTGACTTAGGTAGATGCTTAATTTGTTTTAAAGTGTGCTTTTAAGAGTGTTTTGTGGTAAGACCCAAAGAAAAAATTTGACACACAGTGAATGTAATGTATAATATAGTATATTAGTAAATATTTACGATAGCAAAATTAATTTTCTCACTTGTTAAATTGAATTCTAACTTTTTTACAGGTTTACAGCTAAGCGGCTTGTGGAATGTATATTCAGTAAAGGTATGGCAACATGCTTTGCATATGGCCAGACTGGAAGCGGCAAGACACATGTAAGTTATAATAAATAATAAAAATAATAATTATAAGATTTATATAGCGCCTTACACAATAAGGTCTCAATAGTGCTGTGGACCAGATGGTACACATTCATAAGACTTTCTATGCCCCCTAAGGGTCCCATGTCTTGGCTGCCTGAAAACGGGCGCTACATTCTTCTGTCGACATAGCAGGGGATGTATGGACCAGTACACCGGGGAACCCCTACTCATTTCGAAAGGTGTACTGGGTTTTTTATAGTGCACATGAGCTGTTTGTGTACACTGGGCCTATGGTTTATAGTCCTTATCCGAGAAGACTTGTTCCACCACCAGAACCATGGTTCGAGCTGGCCTCGAACTAATGCTGTTGTTTTTACAATGGCTCATGGTTTTCTGCCTTAACCACTCGGCAATAAATCACTATAAATTTACAATACATTCAACTCGCAACATGATTTTGAGTTTAAAGAAAACAGTTTTACAGAAAAAGTTTGTATTATGTGGACTCTTTCTAGATATGTGCGTTTGAATGCTCAGATGTGTCAGGTGCGGATCTAGGGCAGGATGTAGCAAAAAGGGAGGGCGCAATTTTTTAGGTCCGGGTGGGCATGGTTCCCATTTTGATTTTGACAAGTAAAAAAAAACGTTTTCCTGTTTTGCAGGCTTTGGTAGCTTTGTTTATGTATTGTGTGCCCATATATGTGCATATTTTTTATTTTTAGGATGACCCGGCATTCTCATACAGGGGGCGCAACTGCGTTTTGGCAGTAATAGGTGCGCTCCCCCTCTAAATCTGCCCCTGTGTGTGATCTGTTTTGTTTTTGAGCAACTCACTTTATCTACTTAGCCTCTCTCCACTGGTGAATACATACAGGTAACTGTGAGGTTTTATGTCAGATTTGCTCAATTACAACAATGTCTGTTAATTTGTATTTATTTAGAAACATCACAAATTAGCAATAAAAATAACACCACAGTTTTTAGTTAAAACAAATAAAGTAGCATGGATTGGCCTGCTTATTTTCATTGTGGTCTTACACATTGAATTTACACTATACAATTTTTTTTCAGACAATGGGAGGAGATTTTGAAGGCAAAAAACAAGATGTTACCAAAGGAATATATGCCCTGTCTGCCCATGATGTTTTCAAATTGTTACAAAAACCAGAAAACAGGAAAAAGGACCTGGTCGTTGGATGCAGTTTCTTCGAAATTTACAGTGGGAAGGTAAGATTCTACCCACAAAGCACTACAGTTGAACCTCCCTGTGTGGACACCTCTCGTAAGCAGACAACTCTTATAACAGTCACTCATTCAAAAGTCTGAATCTAATCAGTTAATTTGGTGCCTCTAATAAGCGGCCACCTCCCGTAGGCAGCCACAGACACTCTTGACTTAAATGTTTTATTATATTTGTATAATAATTTACCTCCCGTAAGCAGCCACACAGGAACATTTCATGTTTTGGATAAATGCAAATTTCTATACAGAAATCGTAAATCTGCAATGGTTGAAAATTATATAATTAAACCAACTGGCCTTAAAAAAAAATAATATTTAATAAAATATAAATTCTGGTGTCAAGAAAATTGAGAGACCTTTTACATTGAGAATGTCAAGTAACGTCAGACATATGCACATATACATTATTTTAAAATGGTTGGCTTTCTATCGGCTGAAGATCTCGTAGGCGGACACCAGTAAACAGACACTTTTACCTGCCTGAGGGTGTCCACATGGGCAGTTCAACTGTATAACATGTTATAAGACTTTTGCCTTAAATGTTGCCTTTGTGGAATTGTAACCAAAGCCTTACTCGAGCAATCTCAAGACAACTTAGTGAATAGGAAATACAATGTTGACTATAGATCATCCTGAAACAATAACTTTTTGAAGTGACAAGTACACAACCACTGGTAGAATTTTCTAACATACATATCTGGATTAAACCTGTGATAAGAAAATCAAATGATAACTCGACATATATCCTTTTCATGATACAGTACAGGAAAGAAGAGGCAAAAATAGTGATCAAGTTGGGACGGACAATTTTAAAGGAAACTATCTTAAGTGCCTTTTCTATAAAAAAAAAAAATAACTGAACTACATAAATTTCAATTGTACTGTGATATGCATTTTTGCTGTATTATCGAGTCACAAACCAAAATTTTTGCCCTTTTCTTCATTAGGTTTTTGTTTTAATTTCGGCCAAGGAAACAATGTTTACACTCTAACATACCATTTTAAACAGTTGATGAATTTTACATCCAAATTTATACCTCTATGTATATGAAAAAAAAACTACAGAGAGGTAGAATGTGCAGAATCAACAACAGCAAGCATAATTGGGGTGCCTTTTTGTTTGATATTTACTGTCTAAGAATGAATTTCAACAATCCAGGCAGAGGTCACAGACACAATAGCCTCATTTATGCATTAAAATATTTTGTACAGGGAGAAAGAATGAATGTCTCAGTGGCCATCTGTATAATTGCCTGTCCCAATTAACTAAGTCATTGTCAAGATAGTTTTCTCAGGACGGGAAACTACAGTACTTTTATCAATTTTAATATGTTTTTAACAAACAATGAATTGTCCTTGTATTTTGACTTCTATTTGCACTTATATTTCAATTTATGTTTGCATTGTCAAATTTTAGGTTTTTGATCTGTTAAATAAAAAATCCAAATTAAGAGTCCTGGAAGATGGGAAGCAAATTGTGCAAGTAGTTGGACTGAAGGAAGAACCAGTTACTACTGTGGACAATGTACTCAAACTGATTTCTCATGGAAATAATGTTAGGTAAGTGTAGTCATAAACCAGACCCCTGTCATGTTTTGTATATGAGGCATGACACGGCAAAACCACCAAGTTGTAGGAAAATTGAAAATTGAGTTATTGTTAAAAGCATATTAGACTTTTTGTAAACTGTAAAAAATGAGGGGTCAATTATCAAAATCGGACATGTGTAACTGAAGTTATTGAACAAAATATACATAAATTTCCTTTGTATTTGTTTATATTTCCTGTTATATATTGGCTTATTTCTCAATAACTTCCTGTGCGACAGACAACTTGGTGGGTTTGCCACGACTAACCTCATATAATTTCAGGCCAGTGTTTTAGTCAAAAGGTTCATTGAGTTTTGGGAATCCTTTTGTAAGATTTCTTTTTGTGGTATTGTTAATTTGCATTTAGATTCTATTGCATTACAGAACCTGTCAATTAGGCTGATGAAATCATGACGGCAATGCGTGTTAAACATTTAGCATGTTATCGCGTTTCGATGTCATACTTCTTGTATCAGTTTCAGGAATTCATATGCTAAAAAGTTATGTAAATTGCAAAAAAGTCACTTCTAGAAACTCCGCGCTAAAATGTCATTGGCAAAAATTCTATATAATGTATTTTTTTGCTAAAAACAAAATTTAAATTCACTGTAACATTTTATTTAGTGAGTCACTGGCTTTGAAATAAATGTTTAAGTTTTCATTAGTACCAAATGATTGTTCCTTTTTAAAGAAAGTACCAAAATGCAAACATATGGTGTAATTATTTATCAAAAGTTGTTGTTACAAGAGTTATGGATCAAAAGCTATACGCTCGCGCAATGTTCCATGGCAGAAAACACATCCTTCTGTTGAATTGCCTTGATTGGCATGTTCTCTAAATATTCCAATTACTAAAAAAATTCCATTACATTACTCAGAAGGGTAATTAGAAATCTATTTTTATTCAAATATCAGTTATACTTAAAAGACATTTTTTAATTTATTTGTGTGATAAAAACTGTGATAATATTGATATAAACTTATGATTATTTTTAAAGAACATCCGGAACAACTTCAGCTAATCAGCATTCTTCTAGGTCACATGCAGTCTTTCAGATTATACTGCGGTCACGTAAGAATAATCGTCTCTACGGCAAATTTTCACTTATTGACTTAGCAGGTTAGTACTATATTTTTTTAAGAGTTTTGTATGTAAGCAGGGAGGAACTATTGTTTTTAGTTTTCATAGTCAGTTTTAGTAATAGTTTTCAATCAAATGTGCTGTTCGAAATTCCAAATTATTCCAGCAGTGATATGTGTCTGCAAAGTACACTACATTTACTCAACTCATTCGTTCATATCTACAATTAACTCTTTCTCTATTATTTTCTTAAGCGAGTTCCTCGTTGCATTATTTTTTTCTAGCGATTACAAAGCATTTTGATGAGATTTCAAGAGGATACAAGCAATCCCTATCAGTCGCCTGGTTAGCACCAAAAATCACTGATTTGTCCTCTTGAGTGTGGAACGCACTGGTCGGTTAGGTATTCAACTTATCCAAAATGTTGCCAATTTCCGCCAGTGCTCTATCGTATCCGCAAGTGAGGTCACAAAATGTAAAACCCTTTATATCATGGATCCGCTTCAAATTGCAATGAATCGCTTTGCTTGCGGACACAAGGGGATTTCAAAAAGACTGACATTTCCACAGCAATCTAGCGAGATTTCACATGCAGTAGGTCGGCGTTGGTGTAAACGCAGAGGCTAGGCATGTGTTCATCCAAGGAGATAATGTGTTGCAGACCCACAAGGATCCACAGTATGCCAGTGTTTTCCAGGGATTTTATGCAATGTACTGCAAACATTGACTTATCGGAATTTCTTGAAAAGATCATGTAATGAGCAACCCACTTTAGTAGTAAAGAACTATTGTTATTTTTTTTGTGAATAGATACAAAATTCTAAAAAAAATTGAAAGTAATAAATAAAGTTGACATAAACAACAAGCCATTTTAAGATCACAAAATATCATGGCCAGAAAAAAAAAATTTCTTAGTTTATTTTAGGAGAAAAACATTGTGAATTTGCACTAGGATATATTGTTTAAATGCTAAGCTATTTAGTTCTAATAATACCACCTAGACAGTAGTCGCCTCTTGCCTTCATTGGGAGTGGCGCTCAAGCCTGATGATTTACATGCCTTCCAAAGCCTTGGTTCGAACATGGCTACGTGCTAGGTTCTTTCCCATAACCAAACAGCTCCACACCCTAAGGCAGTTATCGATAATTTTTAGTTAGATGCCCATACAACTGAGAACACAGCTGTGAGTTATGTACTAACCGGTCTGTGCACCTTAAATTGCTGGTAAACGGAATGCAGTTGTATGGGTTTGATATTCTTTTCTTGGTAGTATGGTACGGTAATTCTCTAAGCTTCACATTGCTACTTTTTGCATTGTTAAGTGCATTGAGGCTAAGTATATTGCGCTATAAAAGCCTAAATTATTATTGTTATTATTATTATCATTTTCAATATTATTATTATCATTATCAATATCATTATTATTATTATTATTATTATTATTATAAGACTTGGTTTAGAAAGTATGATGTAGTTCAGTTCTCATCCTGTAAGTGGTGAGAAAACTTGATGTTGGATGTGACAGGAAACTGCAATAACAACAATTTAATCATATTTATCACACTAATAATAACAGTGCATATGAACAATTATAATACTTCTGCTTCATTGTCTTTGGATATTTCCAGGTAATGAACGAGGGAAAGATACACAAAGTTCAAACAGGCAAACACGTATGGAAGGCGCAGAGATCAACAAAAGTCTACTAGCCCTCAAGGAGTGTATACGTTCACTGAGTAACAAGGGTGTCCATGTACCATTCCGAGCCAGCAAGCTTACGCAAGTCTTACGTGATTCATTTATTGCAGACAATGCTAAAACATGCATGGTATGTTGTCTTTAAAGAGCAATTGGAAAGTTGCATGACGCATTTTAAAATGAAGTTTATTATAACTAAAACAAAGAAGTATTTTGAATCATAGTTAACATCACTAAAAGACACAATACTTTAATAGAGGCTATACGTCATAATAAATAATTTTTTTTTATTATCATGTGAACTTCTAAATGATGCCACAGATTCGAAGAATAAGGGTGCATTTACACTTACATTTCTTGGGCTAAAATCTTTTAGTTTAAACATTGTTGCATTCAAGCTCAATTTTATATAAACGCTGATTCAAAATTCTGATTCAAAGTGCACAAAAAATTCCTTTTACGATCAACACTACTCCCAACTCGCCGATTCTAGGGGAAGCATAAATGCAACAGTGTTTCCATATGCATGTACGCCATCTAAATGCCTTTACGGTTCATGTCAAAAAGCGTGCTCGGACAGCCAGCTAGCAGTAGCCTGTACAATTTGCACTTTTTCCCCAGCTGCTCGCTTGAGTTGGCAAAGTAGAGCAAATAAATAACGTCAAAAGATCCAAATACAAAGACAATGAACTCAAGACACTGCCCCGGCTTTGAAAAAAAATAAGCATAAACCGGTACCCAGTTAAAATGGCGTTTTGAATTGTTGATTTGGACGAGCATTTTAAAAACGCCAATCTGCCTTCGCGGTAAACATAAGTGCACCCTTATTTCAATTGCTCACGTTTGATTGTGAATTAGTCATTTCACTGAAAGGCAATCGTTTACTAGCATAAGGATTTTACTGCATTTTTAAAGAAAACATTCCTAACTAATTAAACATTTTCTCCTTGTTATTTTAGTTTTCTTACATTTTTCTTGTATATTGTAGATTGCAACGATATCTCCTGGAATGAGTTCTTGTGAACACACTCTCAATACACTACGATATGCCGATAGGTAAGCTATTCACCCACATTTGTAGTTATAGATTTATGTAGCACCTTATACAGTAGTCTCAAGGTGCTTTGGACCAGATGTTACACATTTGTATGACCTTTTACGTCCCTGAGGGTCACATCATGTTATGCTGCTCTACATTCTGCTGTCCACAGCAGGGGATGTATGGACCAGTACACCAGTGTAACCAGTTACTCATCTCGAAAGATGTATTTGTTTTTTTATAGTACACGGGAGCCTTTTGTGTACATTGGGTGTATGGTTTATAGTCCTTATCCGAGAAGACTGGTTCCACCACTAGAACCATGGTGCGAGCGGACCTCAAACCCATGCTGTTTTTTTTTTTGCTATAGCTCACCGTTCCCCTGCCTTAAACCCTTGGCTATACAACTCGCACAAATTTGTATCTATAAACAAATTTAGTGTGTGTAAGTGACCTGTTATGTGATTACTCCTATTAACAGAATTAAGACAGGAGATTGTAAAAGTTATCCAAGTAAAAAGGTAGCTTATTTGCCCTTGTGAACTTTGAAAATAGGATAATAACTTTTGGAATAACCCATAAAAGTTTGGTTTTTTAAATAGCAAATTGAGAAAACCCTGAAAGTTAACGGATAAATATAAGCACACTTGAGACTCATATTTTTTACCAAATATAGGGTGAAAGAGTTAGGCCCAGGTCGACCAGCAGCCAATGGAGAAGCAAATCTTGCACCGTTACCCAGCCCAGAGAAAAGCCTCTCACCTAGCAATAGTGATTTGGCCATGCTCTGTACACATAATGTAAGTAATGCTTGTGATTTGTGAGTGGAGTTTGAAATAGTGATTTCCATCAAGCTTATTACCTAAGGCTGTGTATCCCATAAAAGTGCTAGAGAAACCCATTCTGATGTAATAAAATCATCCGATTCAATCCGCGATAATTTTTTACCTTTTCCACGGGGTCAACCTTAATCTTGTTTTTTGTGAGTATTTCACCATGGCGGCACCAGAGTGCCACATGAAGAAAAGCGAAATCACAAAAAGATCACCGGAAGTTAGTAGACTCACAATGCAGTATCTTCAGCATTGAGTTTATGCAGTTCTTTTTAAAAAACTTATTTGATTGGATGATTATTAGAAATTATCAAACCTATACATTAATTATCAAACTTTATACATTAATTAGAAGTTTCAAATGTTTTTACAGTTGTTTTTTGCCTCACTTTGTTATTGACAATTAAACAAAAAAAATTGCTTGCCAACTAAAATATCTATCTAAAAAAATGTATACAGGCCTAAATACCATTTCCTCATATTTGTTGCCAAACCTTGTATATTTTATTCATAGTAGACTAACAGAAACATTACACAACAATGAATGGAAAATTAGTCAATCATAGTGATTATATGGTATATAAATTTTGATATTAGTGAGGTTTCGCAAACTTACGGAAAACGAAAACGGATACGTCACACTCCAACTTTGAAAGTTCCTAAATGTGTTCAAAAATATATCAGATTTTCTACCTATGAATTGTTGATGATCGTCCTAAAATACTGACCAACTGTGACAGATATTTAAGGTGTTCTATTTAAATGTTACAAGAATGTATGACGTATCCGTTTTCGTATTCGTATTTCGTAAATCTGCGAAACCTCACTATTGCACGTGTATCTCAAGCCAAATTATTAGGAATTATAGTTCAGAATAATCTGTAATGGGATGGTCAAGTAAACTACATTGTCTTAAAATGTAACACCAGAATTTATTTTTTGAAGCAGCGGCGCAGAAGTGGCTTTGACATAAATGCATTACGACATTTTTACTGTAGTGTGATTCGCTCGGTAGTAGAACATGCTTGTCCCTAGTACTTGGGTCTGACCCAAGAACCACAGAATATTATTGAAAGAATCCAACGCAGAGCAGTGGGAACTATCATTCCTGGGATATCTTATGACAAGCTTTAAATACGTTAAATCTACCTCGCCTCTCAGATCGCTTTCTTGATTATTGTAAGCGATATTATCTAAAAATCAAGAAGAGTGATCACCGATTGAACAATCTACTTACGCCTGCT
>JAOTQE010040361.1:0-10000 GCA_025631205.1 Nesometra sesokonis
ACCAACCCCAGTAGTGGGGAACGTTGCATCACCTGATAATTGTTTTTTAATTGCATTTTTTATCGCTTTTTAATAAGAGTTTACCAATGAAACTCGGTTTACTACTTAATGGTGTACTAATGAAGAAGTATGGTTAGTTTTTACCCAAAAAAATTATACAATTACAAACTGTGACCAGAAACGTAAAAATTGATGCAACCTACCCCACTCTCCCCCTGGACAGAGGTGACAGTAACATTGCATAGTGAAAAGGTTAAAACAACTAAAATTAAATGGATCCTATTTTGATCTAAAACATAATTATCAGTTTACTGTTAGTATATCCATCTTTAATCATCTGTTTATATACACATGCAACAGATGCTATGAAGGTTATATCTAGGATTATTACTCTCATGAAATCAAGTTTACTATGCTTTTTAATGGCAATTATTTTTATTACTGATCATATCAAATGTGTACATGCGTAGAGAGATGACTCTGAGCATGAACCTGTTAGAGGAATGGGGACCTGATTGATAGTTCAGTTAATGAATAATGATAAATAATGGAATTCATCCCTAAATGAAAAAAGTTAAATAGGAGAAACCGCGTGGAGGCAAATTAACGACGGAATTATTCATAGCATATTGGGTTTAGGAAAATGTAGGTTGACTTATGTAAGATAGAAAAGATGAATATTAAACAGAAGTTGAACTTATCACAGACAGATTTATAAATAGAAATTGAAATTATATCACGGAAGATGAGTAGATATGTGGCTAACCATTAAATTAATATCTTTAGTTTTATTGATTTCCTTTATCTAAAATAAATAGACATGGTAAATCAGTTAGTTTAGATTTACTGTTTATTACTCTCTTACTCACACACCTTTTTTCTAAAATGGGTGATTCCATTTACAAGACTGGGGACAACACTGCTGGAAGGGAGAATTACTCAGCAAACATTTCAGTCTTCTGTAATCTCCTTTAATTTATCAATGAAGATCTTCAAGGATTAAGAACCTTCAAGAAAAGCAATGAAAAGTTTAATCTCTACATAAAAAGAAAACTGCTTACATTCCTTGTTTTAATGTTAAAATCGGAGCTGTAAACCTTAGCTATTAAACAAGCTAAACTGTTGTCCATAAATACAACAGCAAGAATGTATTTTATTTAACCACTTGTAATAATACAGTAGTTGGAATTTTATCACCCGTTAGATTTTTATCTTCCAGTTTTAATCAACTTCTTTATTGTTCAATGTTGATCCAAAAGAAATTGATTTTAAGAACAGGCAACCATTATATTGGTTCCGACTTTTAGATAAAGGATTTTTAAAAATCAATACTAACTGTTTCCTGTTGCATCAAAGTCACTAATCTTTATCTAACTATTGTGATTGTATTAAAAGAATTGCTAATAGTTATTTTTCCAGTAGGTCTCTCCTATTGTTAAACTTTTGTAACAGAACCATTAACAAGTTGCAAGTTTTACTTTGAAGGGATTAAACATCTCCAGTTTCTCTGTTATGAGGGATTTTTTTTGCCGATCTCAGTCTCGTGATTCTGTATTAATTGAATTTGGTAGAGAAAAGCAATCTAAAGTCTTACCGACTTTGAAATCACATTGAGTTTTAGGTGTGGTATTATACCAGGGCCAAAAAAGTTTTGTTGAGCTGGAAATGCATACTTAAGGCCTAGATAATATTGTACTTTCATTGCACAATAATTATTTTACAGTACTGTCACTCGGATCTTAAAATTAGTGGGTGGGCTTATACCGGAGAGCTTCATTTTGCATAAAAAAGATTCAAGTCTCCAAACCAATTTGTATTGACAATAGAAACAAGCTCTTAGATACTGTAGAGTACACTCTGATTTGCTCAACAGATTATTTGTTATTGCTGTATTGTCAAAAATGGTCAAAACCACTTTGGATTATGAAAAGCCTCAAATATAAATACACTTAGACGTAGTAATAAGTTTGCACAAGTTGATCCAAATGGTATCAGTCTGTGGAAACATTTGAAGTCATCCTGAGTCCTCTTTCAAATTGCTTAATATCTTGTTTTCTGTAACTTCATTAAACTAAAAAATAGGAGTTAGGAATTAGATTATTAAAAGTTAGAAGTGTGAGTGAAAAACCTATACACTACTCATAACTGTACATATGGTATACCGCAAACTTTATATAGGCCTATATTGATATTTTGGCATTCAAAACTTCAAACAGTAGGCCTTAAGATTAAACTCATCACAATTCATTTAAAATGTTAAAACATTTATAACCCTCTGTAATTCATGTATAAATCTCCAAGAACATAAACATTGTGTAATTATTCAGAAGTACTAAAATAGTTGAGCACAAAATTATATAAATGTTATTAATTTGCTATTTTGCATCTAAAGTTTAAATCTAGTTGAATGACCAGAATAATTAATAACCCTTATATTGCTAGATTAATATTTATTTCAGTTATGAGTTGGTTTCAAGCTACCGCTAAACCATAGAATTGAATATTTACCATACGCCTTATAAATGCTCGGATGATTCTAACACATGGCTATTTTGAAAACAATTTCAAATTGCCTGTCGATACGTACATATCAGATTGTTTCACTCTATTTTGATAGCTGTATAATATTACTTGTTATAATGATTTATGCATAGGAGTCACAAAATTGAATTTATTTTCAGTGTCTACAAATTTAAATGTAGTAATTTGCGGCATCTGCCAAAACTTGCTTTTATCAATGACTTAAATTTCATTCAAAATAACTCCTGAACTTAGCTAATTAGAAACGCAGTTAACAACTATAAATTGGCAACAATTCCAATAATTATTGTGACCCATTTAGCATTATTATATAAATGACGCAAAATAGTAGACTTGGTGGAAATCAAATTACACGAATTACAGATAAATTCATGAATTAATATTTTATAACAATTGTTACTAATAAATTATACTACTAATATATTTTACTGTGTGTGTGTATATACAGTTAAAAAAATCTTTTTCAATATCTCTTAATAAATTATCAGAATTTCTAGAAATTAAATCATTTTTAATTAAAGACAAAAGGTTTGGAACGATGTCTTGTACACGTTAAACTCATAGCATTGACCACATACAGTATAACGACAGTCTCTTTGTAGTGGACATTTTTTTAAATTCTAGTAACTTGTATCACCTGTATCACAAAACAATTCCTCAGTAGGTAATTAAAAACCTGAATAATTTGTATCAATATGAAACATCATTTTTTTACGTAGAGTTTTGCTATCAATATTTTGTTTTCTCAGCTTTGTTACAAGTTTTAAATGCTGTATTATTTTACTTCATCTGATTGTTACTGTAATAATTTATTGATTGTCATTTCATAGATATTGTTGTCATTAATGTTAATGATTCTACATGAATAGAGAATAACTATCAAAATAGTTACTGCTCATCTCAAATTACGACAATAGCGGCACCAACAATACACGTTTGTAAAAATTGTAGTTATTTATGTTACGTTAATGAAGTCTTCATCAATCCACACTTTGAACGCTTTAGGATTGTTATTGTAGAACCAGGTGTAATCGTAGTCATTAACATAACAATACTAATATAATTAAAAGGTCGGGTTATACTTTGATTTAAATTTGTGTATTTTGTATCTGTTAAAATTCAGTGCACTTAACATATAATAGATTAGTCAAATTACTTTAGTTTCGACACTTTAAAACCCACCCATGTGTTCACCCTAAACTTGTGTGGAATCTTTATTCTCAATACAAAAATGGAGGCTTTGGAAACAGTAGACCACGCTAACAAAACGGTGAAGTAACATTGTACACAGCCCAGAAAAGAGGCTTTGTAGGATAGCCCCTAGGGCCAGTAGACCATTTTACACCCCTTTCATAAAAGTGTGAATGCAACAAGTTTTAGAAAATACCTGTTGTTACCAGATCCTAGTATTCTTATGAAAGTCATCAGTATTATTGTTTTACTCCCAGTGATTTTGATGGACAGACTTTTAGAAGAAATGTGGATGGGAATAATGTAAACTGTATCCCCTTGGTTATAGCACTTCTATTCAGTGCACTTTATTTGACATTGTAACAAAAACCTTTTGGGAATTAGAACAAAAGGTAGGAAGTCATTAATGAATAACCTTATTCTAACCATGAGAAGTAAACTATACTCAAAAAGATTTAAACATGAATTGCAATTTAATATTGCAAATGGAGGATACAACAAATCAGAGCGGAAATAAAAAAAAAACTAATGTTTTAATTTAATTAACAAAATGAAAGTCTATAACATTTATGTTATTATGCATTTCATTTGAAGTGTTTTTAAGCAGTTTTTGTTATCATAAGAAAATATTTTGATTTGAGTATATTGCGAATCCGTCTGTTATGTATTTCTGCGATTCTGTATATGTTGTTTCAATGTGCTAGAAAGTGAAAGAGTTGAAATATAATTAGCAATTTGTCTGGGACAATTTCATGAACCTGTTGCGAACATATGATGATGCGGCAGATAATATTTGAGAGGAAATTAATCATTGAAGTCAGGCCCCATCAGGTTCAAGGTTCTACCCATCCCTACCCCAAGAGATGTACATGTACCAAATATGAAACATTTTAATATAACTCTAGAGGGCAGCAGACTACCGTTAGTATTTTGAGTTGTACTAAAATAGTCCAGAATGAAGCATGTACAGCAGAACCTCAATTTTACATAAAAAATTACTGTATGTAAATTTGGGGTTTATAAAAATTAAAAAAAGTTAGTTCATTATTTATTTCCTCAATTATTTACTACTACCCATTGTTTAGGCCTTGTGGATTTTATGTATACGAGAATACATAAATATTGGTTAATTTGAACACATTTTTAACACCATATCCAGTTAAAATTTATATTTAAAGCTTAATACTTGACTATTTTTAGTTAAATTTAAAAGTATGTAAAATTGAGGTATGTAAATTGAGGTTCCACTGTAGTGTCTTACAATGGTATATAGATTTTGAAAGTTAGACTTTAAACTGTATTAAACAAAACACTTTTGAAACAGTGGTAACAATGTAATTACTAAAGAAACAAATATAAATAATAGCAAATTTAAAACTTAAAAAATGCAAATTCAGTAAATGCTAAAGAAAAAGATTTAAAAATTACTTTGTTACTGATTTCTTAACCGTATTTGACAGTGCTGGATTTACGATATCGTTATAAAGATTTTGTTATTGAGTTTGTGAGTTTACTAAATTGGTGTTAATGTGTTAGCCAACTTACATTACTAAGTCTTTACTGAAAAAGTACATTATGTTCAGTCTTTGTTCAGTTTACATATTCCCAAATTACTTCAAATTTTTATGTTCTCTGTTGTGGTTATTTTAGGAAATTTTTATAGTTAAACTTTAATTGACACCATAACATAAAGATTCAATTAAAAAAAATACATTTTTTGTACATGTTTTTCTGCTGTTAATCCTATATTTATTGTTACTTAATTTTACATCCATAATGTATCTGAGTAAGTCTCTTATTTTGTTAGTACCGCTCTAGTTGTTGAGAGCTTGTCTTTGTTGCTACATAATCCTTTAAGATAGGGGATTACCAATAATAATAATCACAATTGTTCGTAGACTAATTACATAAGAGATGTGATGTGATGTGAACAAATAGGCATTTGCAGGATAAACATTACTAACATGTGCAACAGGATGTTTGAATAAAATAATACTGGATAATCATGGAGTAACGGTAGCACTAGTGTATGCACTGGTAGTTTTGTGGTTAAAAATGTTTCGCTTCCAAATCCTTTTCAGGGTCCAAATCTTTAGGAATGTTTATTCTGGTATAAACACAATTCCTGTCATGAATAACTTAGAATACTAACCCTAGTGTAAGCACATCCCAATATGTTGATTTTCAAAGACCATAAGACATGGTATTTAGATATTTAAGAAAATTTTTTAAGCTTCGTTATTGGTTAATATTATATAATCCCATTTAACACCATTAATAAACAACATTTTTGAGTGTCACTTCTAATATTAAAGGAAATTGAAAAAATGTGAAAGGTTCTGCTGAACCAAATAGCATCATATACAGCTACAATGCATGATGGAAAAAGCCTATTAGTAATTACTAACTTTCAGCATTTATTAAGTCATCAGAAATAAAATACTGTATTCACATTTTTCAGAGATAGTAATAAAATAATAAGATAAAGATATTGCTTATTATTTCATACTGTCAAATTAATCTTAGACCTCATCAAATTACAGTTAATAAAAACATTAGAAGGGCAATTTTCATTACCTCTATAGATCAGATCAAAATAACACTTGTGTTATTTTTACCAGTTTCAAATTTACATTACCAGATGTTTATAGACTCGCAAGTCCAGACTGCTTTCAAGTCCACATTCCTTAACGGCAGCTAAAACAACAGATTCGTCCTCGTGACTGTAAATGGCTGCTTTGCGATACAGATCTTCTTACGACATCCTGACTGCCCTGTTTTGATATCATTTACCTCATTATCGTTGTACACAGATATCTATGTGGAATTAGCACCCTGACAGGGCCAAAGTTATTGTGTTCAATGTAATTGCTTATAACATTCACATATAAAAATTAAAAATGTATGCACAGGTAAAGTTATAGGCCCCTATTACTATTATTAGTGTTTTTTTACAATAGTAGAATTATAGTGTTAAAACAATTAACAATTCTAAGCTTTTGCCACAAAATTAGTCATATTGTGCTGTAGGTGAGATCAAATTCAGATAAAAACGAAAATAGGTCTGAAGTTAAATTTTTGACAAATTTAGTTTTAATTAATGATTACTATGCCACTTTCATTTTATTACAATATACTTTTCACTCAGTTTTCATGCAGGAAAATTCCCTTCATCCAGATTATATGAGATATTTTAGTTGTTTATTTTTAGATTATTTTATAAATAATTTTTTTTCAAAATGTCAAGTAGTCATATCTTTAGGGCTACTTATTCAATGAATGTCATTTAAAGTGTAGATTATAGTTTATGGTTTTTTAGAAGTTACCAATAAAACAATTTTGGATTTTTAAATCCTGAAACTCATTTTCTCGTGAAACCTCACAGTAAGTTTTATCATGATGTTGTTAGCCGTTTACTGACGGTAACAATCTGATGTGTGGAGAAATTTGTCAATGTATCAGATTATGATCAGACGAGTTTGAAAGTGTTGCTGGGTGTCCTCAGAAAACAGTGAATATTTATCAAGTTGAAATTCTTGGACAGTAGGTTATCCAACATGTTAATGATCACATATAACAGGAAATGATCTATTGAATTTATGTAATTATCCAAATAATGAATACATATCAACTAATTACCAAGTCTGCGTATGTGGTAGATGCAAGGTAAACATCGTGTCATCGTCGTGCGTCGCATATAAACTCCCAATAGCACATCGGTATGTCCCAATTGGTTGGTTTGGTAATTTGCAAGAATGTGACTCCTGATTGGTCTAACTGTCTACCAACCAACTGTTCATTTTGCACCTGGATTTTTCAGCGTGGATATCAAGTTTAAGGCGGCCGTATGTGCAATACTACCCCCTGCTGTACGCTGTCCTCAACGTGCACTTGATGTACTCCACATGGTCTAGTTAGCTAACAGTTTCATAGGCTAGGCCTTATCTGTTTCTCCTTCGTAAACAGGTGTCGGCTTGTACTATTCCCAGTGGATTCCATCAGTTTTGTTTCTTTTTCATGATCTAGAAAAAACTCTTATTTTCTCTTGCCTGAAGTATACTTATCATTTTTAATGATCATAAAATGTTCCACATGGGCCTATGTCAAGTCTCCAGGATTGTACTGGAGGAGTCTCCAAGGATTTTGGATAAACTTTTGTCCTCCTCGGAAAACATTCCTTCCAGAGTTTGAACTTCTGTCATATTTTTAGCATTTTTTAAGCTAATTTTTCATTCAATTGTAGAAATATTTAATGATCCTACTTTTCACGATCAGAATGTTATGGTTATAAATGAATTAACTTTTATAAAGGAAAATATTAAAATTGCAGATAAGAATGCGAAGATTGCAGTCAGGGGACGAAACCATGGTGGGAGCGGGCCTGGAACTCATGCTGTTGTTATTGCTTTGGCTCACGGTTCCCCTGCCTTAACCGCTTCGCCATACAATCCACAAGTTGACAAGCTTATTGAACTAAATGGATGTTCTTTTACTTTTTTCTTACAGATTTTCACCTAATGGAGTTGAAATAGAAGCTGAAATAAATGATGTGGTTGATATAATATGTCCGATAACAGAAGATATGGACCCAAACTATGGATACTACACCAAGTTGGTGAAGGTTCCGTTTGAGGTTTATGAGACATGTGACCAAAGCCTGGCAGATGCTGATAAAGATGACATAAAAACTCTATTAAACTGTAATAGGCCACATGATGAAAACAAATACACATTACTATTTCAAGCATGGACGCCTTATCCATTCGGTTCAACATTTGAAAGTGGAAAAGATTATTATTATATATGTAAGTTAAAAAGATTTACTTTTTATTACCTCCGGACCTGTTTTATCTGTGTGAGTGTGTGTCTGTGAGCAAGCTACAGTTTTCATCAGATTCTTGAAACTTGGTGTGGTATTTATTTATGAGCCCTTCCAAATGGAGCCCTACTGTGACTCCTGCATAATGAATGAGAGTTGGAAAGTACAAAATTGCTCAACTAACACAATTGACCATTTTGTTTACAGCAACATCAGATGGTTTTGAAGATGGATTTAACAATGACCAAGGTGGTTTATGCCATACACATTCAATGAAACTAAAGGTTCATATAAAAGGTAAGGATCGTTTTATTTGGTTTATTTCTTGTAATAATAAAAACAACAATAATGATGACGACGACAACAGCAACATCACCAACAACAACATAAACCATCATCAACATCAACAACAACAACATCAACAACACAACAACAACAACATCATCGACAACAAAAACTTCAACACCAACAACAAAAATAACATCAACAACAATAACAACAACATCAACACCAACAACAAAAACAACATCAATAACAACAACAACAACAACAAAAACAACATCAATATTTGATGAGGCATCAGTATCCATCTAGAGCATGGTGCTGTGGACAAGATGTTACACATTATGACTTTCTTCTGCCCTAAAGTCATGACATGTCATGCAGCACATATTGGTTTGTACTCTTTTTCATCTGTCCACGACGGGTCATGTATGGACCAGTAGACCGGGGAAACCCCCTACTCGTCTAGAAAGATGTACTGGATTCTTTGAGCTGTTTGTGTACACTGGACCTATGGTTTGTAGAACCAGAACCATGGTGGGAGCTGGCTTTAAATTTGTGCTGTTTTTGCTATAGTATACCTGGCAACTTTTTTTGGCTCCAATGCGTGAGACAAACTTTGGCCCCATTACTTGGCCACATCTTCTCCCATTTCAATCCGACAAGCAAAAAAAAAGGTCATCCGACCATCTTTGGGCTGTTTCTGCCCGTATTATTGCTGTTTTGAAGGGCCGTTTTTACGGAATTTTGCTCTACATTGCTTCTTGCATGAGAAAAACTATTGAAACGACTGTTTATGAGTGAGATTTCTGCTAAATGCGTGAGAAAAATTATTTTCTTTGCAAGCATATATGCGTCATCCTGTCGGGATTCAATATTCCAATATTATTTATGTCATTATTGATCTAAATTCGAATTAAAATAAAAATAAACGCTAGATTTCATCCCTATTCTTTTACACACTAAATAGCAAGCTGGGTAATTTTTTATTATCAAATAAAAGGCGATGGCTACTTTACACTATATAAAAACATCAGAAATGAACAATTTTGGTTAAAACACACAAGAAGTATTTTTCTATATATTTTAAAATGACCATTGATTTTTCACAATTCATTTAAAATACCCCTCTTTCAGAGAAAATAATATGTATTATCGTGTAATTAT
>JAOTQE010040372.1:0-10000 GCA_025631205.1 Nesometra sesokonis
TCTAGTTTCATGGTCATAACTTATATATTTCTTCAAAAGTAACAAGTTATTTTCAAAATCCATTTTTTGTCATTTTTAAGTGACAATACACCTTTAAAGCAAAGATTATAGAAAGTAGAGATGGAAAACTCGCCGTTACATGAATTTTCACGCGAATTCGTCGAGTGTTCAATCTTTACTTTCTAGAATGTTTGGTTAAAGTACATGTGCGCCCTTTTTATATTACGTGCGCCCCTGTAAAATTTTCCCCACAATAATACACTGACAAAAATTTAGTCGAAAACATACGAAATAAAACAAATAACGATTTGTTTTTACTTGTCAAATTTGAAACCGTTCTGTTTCATACAATCCTGGATCCACCCCTGTATATTTATGCATTTCTATGCTGTATGCCTAGCTGGTGTAGTATATTGCTTTAAGTTCGTTGTCTCAGCTGTTTTCGTAAATTTAAATTGTTCAATATTATAGGACATATACTCAGTTGGTAGTTAAAATACAGGCCTATACGTTAGTTTCTATCTCTGATTACTATGTTGGAGGCGGGTACAGTATATTATATTGTTTTGTGTAGTATCTATCTGTTTTCGTTAAATCAAATTAACCAATTTTATAGGCCTACTTAAATTGGCTGTATTGCGAATTGTAATATTGAAGTTTCTATCTCTGCTGGTCTATGCGGTAGGCCTATCGTTTATATTCTTTTTTTTTTTCAAGTACAGTATCTTATCTAGCTGTTTTCGTTAAATCAAATTACGGTATCCAATATGCGCTAATATTAGCTGGCAGTGAGATTGTGGATTACTTGCCAGATTTAGCTATCGACTTATTTCTTGATATATGAGCCGTTTAAAATATAATTTATTTGATTGAAATTCTGAAAATATTATCGGAGAGAAATTGAGTTGATTAAAAAATCATAGGTTAGTAGATGTAAACTGTGGCGTATTTATGTCTTTCTTTGGTGAGGACGCTGAAGAAGGCGCTGAAGAAGCCTGTAATGGCGGGATTTGTCACGTTGACAAAAGTGAATTCATAATATTTGACATCAGAATAGGATAACATCTATTGCAACGAAATACTAGATACAAGATATTCTTTATTTTCAAATGCATTGCAATCGAGGTGTTTTTTTACGTAGCAATATGGCATGAGCTAAGACGATGCATAAATCCTTAAGAACACAACAGAGACAAAACATATTACGTGCACGTACAAAAAAGCGCGCGTATATACGCAAATTGTGAACGCTCCTATTTGTTAATCACTGCCTGCGTGCACTGTGCGTCCCTTCACGCGCCTCTGTTTACGAGCGTACCGTATAACATTAACAGTTTTCTTCCAGAGTGGACGTAATATACCGTATACGTTATGCAAATTAATTTTATATTAAATTAATGAATATCAGGAATAAATTGAAATAAAGAATAATCATGATTTAATAATGAATTGTATAATGTTATGCTCGCTCTAATAAAGAGGACTACTAAGTTTCCATGACTGGAGTTTCCAAAATGAAGTTTTCAGAATCGCAGATTTACGGTACCCAATTAATTCTTCTCCAAAATTGTATCGGGGATTTCGTCTGATAACGTAAACTCGCATATGTTTATTTTGTTTTGTTAAATTTAAACATGAACTTCTTAATTTACATAAATTCACTATAGCAGTTTCAAATGATTCGTAATATTTTATTTTTAATTGTGAATATTCGCATCAGTATGGTAATACAGATTGAGTCGCCGGCTCGAAGCTTGTGTACTACAGATGATCAACTTACAATATCGAATTGTGAACAATTAACGTCATTATGACGTTATTTGTTTCAATGTTATATATTTTTAATCAATATAATACGTAGGGTAATGTGTTTAATTCGTTTACTTGTTTTATTGACAAAAATTTTTATTCTCTTTTTGTATTGAGTTTGGATTTCTACTGATTTAAAACAAGCCCATAGATAGTCCGGTAATAATAATGAAAATGCTAATGTTAATTTTTAATTGTAATTTTTATTTCATATTGAACTAATATTTAAATTTCATAATGACTGTTTTATTTCATACGCCTATATTTTATGTTATTTGTCTTCAGCATTCTGTTCGGCTTTTTGATGAATTAACGTTATAATTTTAATTTTTATTTTAGGATATATTAAATGAGGTTGTAGTATTTTAACATTAGGCCTAGTGTTTTTTTATGAAGGGCCAATGTGGTAGTATTTTAATATCAATTAAATTCAATTCAAATAAACATTTATTTACTTCTTTCAATACATTGCGTAATGTGAGAAATTCAACAGTAAAAAAAAAGAAAAGGGAAAAATTTGTAAAGCATATTTGCGTATAGTAAGCATATGTTTTATTTTTTATGTGACCTAGACTCAAAATGTTTTCCACTTATTCCCAAATAAAGTCAATGTTGCTGATGATTGTTATTAATGATCATTTATTATTTATTAATTAAATAAGTTGTATAATTTATAATAACAACACAATTTCGTTATATATGTTTACATAATTAAAATAATATTTAGGCCTACAGAATTATTATTTATTAATGAAATAAGTTGTGTAATTTATAATAACAACAACACAATTTCGTTTATATATGTTTACAAAATTCAAATAATAGGCCTACAGAATTGTGTTTGCATTCATCTTAGATTGGAAGTTTTTAGTTCCTGTACAAATAAAATATAAAAATTAAAAAAAAAACGTCGATGCATGTAATCAATAAAATACGAATCGTTCAATTAAATTCAAAATCAACATTTATTTTCTTATGATATCGGTAATCTTTTGTTTTTGAACAGTTATTTTTGTACTGTAGGCGAGCGTGTTAAAATGCTTATGTGTTCGTTTACCCAATGCTGTTTGAAAAAAAATGTTAAAGGGATTGAAATAATGAAATAAAAAAAAACATTATATGATCTAATTAATGCCGTTTTAAATAATAATAAACTTGGGTTGTAGCTTTTTGAAATATTAACATTTTTTGTTGATTTTAATCATCACATTTCAACTTTTACAACCAATATTATGAAACTATTTTTTCGCAGGTAATATTGGAAAATCTTTAGTGAATGAATAAATTGCCCGAAGGATTGAAGGCAATTAATTTTGGGATTTCTCTAAAGACTCATCATTTTTTTTCAATATTATTAGCATAAAACGGAGACACAATTACATTATAGTGTAATATACTTTACTATGATTCCAGTTATATAAAATAGACCTAACAAAGCATCATTATAATAATGTTTACTATAGTTTACATAACACCAAATCTTACGCATTCGACTCCGCATTTAGAATAAAAATGGTGGTTCTAGAAAAGGGAAAACCCTAATCTATGCAGCTAGAATTACTTAAAATTTAACACCTTTATTAACTCTATTCCCTACATTAGAAAAAAAAGAAGGTATGGTAATTCTTACCTTCGTAAATATTTATAATTATATTTCACATTGATAAGGTTGTTGTTATACCGGTCCAAGAGCGTTCAACTTTAATTCTGGCACGAGCCTGTTTGTCAGAAGGACTTATTCCAGAATGAGTCATTTAGATGGGGTAAAAATTGAATGTGTATTAAGTTATCTGCGTTTATTTTCGTAGTGCGTAGAAGTGTATTGCTTGTAGGGTCTATAAGGACATTCAAGTACCGGCAGGAAAGCATTCTCTCCCGTCAAGCCTTCTTCGAGCTACGCTTATGTATCGTTGGTTTTTACTAATTAGGTTTTATTTGTAGGAGTGTGTTTTTTTTCTAGGGAAGAGTGGTAGTGATATCTAAAGTCGCCAACAAGCTATGATAGAGGATAATCAGTTGCAGTGTTAATGGTTTAATCGTTTAATACCTATGGCACGCCGACGCCGACGTAAACGCTATCAACGGCATTGAAAGCTTAAAGTATACCGCGCGTAAATATCGCGTTGATAATAGTGCGTTTTATATAGAAGTGCTGAAAGTACCCAGTTACATATCGACAGGGATTATACACGGACTAGATGCGCGCGTACAGAAAGGCCCGCAAAGAGACGCAAAACGCGCGTGCGGCGTGTTACGCGCAGCTTTCTGTAAGCGCGCCTAACAGTTTGTCTTTTCGTGGCGTCATTAACGATATATAGACCTATCAAAATTTTAACAAAATTCAATTGCATTGGAATGATAAATTCTGGCGTATCCATTTCTTTAGGCTTACCGTAAGGGAAATGTTTGGAATTGTCTCTTTAAGAAGAATGAAAAAAGACGCGGTAAACAACATTTATTCCTAAAGATGACATTCTCTCTGTTTATTATCGTAATTGCTGATTGAAAAATAATCATTTCAAGAAGAGAACACTTGAGAAAAGACGAGTGGACGAGGTAACTACTGATCTAAACCGTTAATCTTTCTATGATTCATTTACTAAATTATTTCTGCAAGCCTAAGCTAGCAGATAAGAGTAAGCGTAAGCTTCAAATCCGATACTAGCTACTCTGCCGTCTTGAATGGCATGTTCCATCGTCATCAAATCAAGTGAATGATCGCAGAACGAGAAAAAATGTCTCTCAATCGTAATCATTACCCTAGCTATAATCATTTTCGAATATTCATCCAGTAATGCTTATACAAATGTCTATTATGTTCTATTCATCGCGGTATTAAATGTGTACGTTTTGATGATCGATCTGTTTTTATCTTTTAGAGCATCGACATTGGGTCGGCGCTCCGGTTTTGAAAAACAATTTGTCATAATTCTGCTACATCTCGTAACAATTTTTGCTATACTAACTGGCGCCTTTTCTTTTTTTAAAAATCCCAACGATAACTTTATTTCATTACCTAATAAGCCATTTCACGGTTTCAACTACGCATGTGCAGATTAAGGTCAAGTAATAAAACGACGCGCGGCGATTATATTCTTTTCAATAAGAGCCGCGCGTCGTTTTATTACTTGATCTTGGTAACGCAACACTGTGCGCAGTTGAAACCGTGAATGGCTTATTGTTTGTACACTATGCACGCATAAAAACTGCGCGGTTTTCAGCCCACCTGATTGGTTGACTAAGATTTAGCGATATCTGTAGAGGGCGCTTAGGTCAAGGGTTATATTCGTTAAGTTTTTGTTAATATGTCGATTAACAGAATGTATTAGTTGATAGATTACTGTATCTAATTTGCTATTTCGTTTGTCAATCACCTCAGCAGACCAAAACACATAAGATTTTATTATCAAGAATACAAACACAAACAAAAGAAATAGCACTACTACAGTTACCATTTAATCTAGTTTCAGTTAACCTTTCTTGAAGAACTTCTAAAATAGGTACACCTAATAAAAAAATGTATCTTAGGCCTATTTATTTTAGATAACAAAGTTACAGTATCGTAGGCCCTGTTGAAGTTGTGAAAATGTTTTAAAAAGCAGTAAAACTCACTTGTTTACGTTTTTAAGGATACAATAATTCAATTACATTAGATACGGTGCATGTGGCTTTTACTTCGGTCACAATAAAAGCAATTAATATACCTAGCATTCGGCAATTTGCGCCGCAATCGGATCAGTCGATAGCAGTTGGTTTCTCGTTACTGTTAGAAGTTGGAGTGACTCTTGACCCTGCCAATCAATAGTCTGCCGGCCGGGAAAAGCTGGCCGCCCCAGATGGCGCGAGATTTTAGCAGCCAATGCTCACCAGAGAGGGATTTAAATTGGGCAAAACATAACACTCGTGATGGGGACACAACCGTACAATGTTCATCTTTCTCTAAAACGATCAGATAATTAGTTAAATGCGCTTTAAGTATTTTCAATTTAATTTAATTGTATCTATGTTATTATTTAGTTGGATTATGGGTAAGAGATATGCGTCATTTCCGTATTTTCTAAATCTCACAATTAAGAGATTTTTAATCGAAAATTACAATTACGGAACGGTAAATTTTCGATTAAAGCATGGTGTATTTAATTCTTTAATTATCTATTTTTAATAAATCGTCTATATCAAATTTTAAGTATGGCTGAATATTTATTCGATGAAATGAGTCTACGATACGTTCACTCTTGCAGTTTATATATATAGGCCTACTTATATTTCTTCCTAAAATATATCCAATGATAAACTTTAAGTAAGAAAGTAGGCCTATGCCTATATAATTCATTCTCCAAGCAGTGAGATAAATGATAGCATATCAGGATTTAATATTTCAACATCAATTATGTAATCATCAAGTATAGGCCTAATACATACTGCAAGCAATGAGGTACCTGCCATCATGCAAGATTTAATATTTCGACATTAATTATGTCATAAAATATAATACATACTTGAAGCAAAGAGATACTTGCCATCATCTCAGGATTCAATATTTCAACATTAATTATGTCATTATCAGTGTAGACTTGCTCAAAGTGTTTAATGAAATGCGCCACCAGTGGATGATGAAGTTTTAGTGGTGTGAGGTTTGTCGTTAATATACATCTAAAATCTAAAAATCAGAAAGGTATGGCGATCCTTCTGCTATGGAACGCAATGGGTGCCTTTTAATCGTCTTTTACGAATTAAATCGAATCATTGTCTTGAACCAAGACTATTATCAGTGTATAATACATACTCCAAGCCATTAGATACACCATTCAATATTTGAACATTAATTATGTCATCATCAAGTATAATATACTCCAAGTAATGAGATGCAGGATTCAATATTTCAACATTAATTATGTCATCATCTATAATACATACTCCAAGCAATGAGATACATGATAACATATCAGGATTCAATATTTCAACATTAATTATGTCATCATAAGGGGTATAATAAACATTGAGATACACGTCGTCGTGTGAAGATTCAATATTTCGACAATCACTATGTTCATTATCGGGATTAATGGTCATTTATCTAGATTCTGAAAGATGAGATATTTTATCATAAAAACGTGTTTTCTCTAGAAAGAAATTCATGTTAAAACATATAATAATAAAATGTGAAATTTATATGCGCTTATTGCCAATTATAACCCACGGTCTTTGTGAAAAACACCTACGGAACCCAATCCATTCCATAATGCTGCAGCCGTAATCATGCGCATATGGCATTTGTACCTGCCAGGTACCCCCTTATACTCCTGGGTGGAGAGAGGCAACGTGGATAAAGTGTCTTGCCTAGGAAAACAAATAGCCCACCGGAGTTAGCCTTGAACCACCGAGCTCGTGATTGAAAGTCTGAAACGCACTGCTCCAATTCCAACATACAAGCCAACATTGACGATTCGGTATTATTGTATTCAAACACGCCACTAAGAATTCATATTTTTATAAATATTTGAATTAATAAACAGTTTCTAAATAAGATATGTTTGTCTAGATGACAAATTCTCCCTTTATGCTAAAAAAATATGTGTAGCTTTAACCAAAACAGGTTCTCGTAACGCTACGAGTTCTGGCATTGGAATTCTCTTTCTCCCAACCTCCGTAATATTAATTCTTACCAACTTTTTCTTTCTGAGCTTAAAACGTTTATTTTTAATTAGCTTGCAATTTGTCTTTTACACCATTATCTCTTTGCACTCGCGGCAAGTTTCTTTAACTTTAACACGCACAGTATTATTATTATTATTATTATTATCATCATCATCATCATCATCATCCTCATCATCATCATCATCATCATCATCATCATTATTATTATTATTATTATTACTACAATTTGATACATCGAGGAAGCAGGCACCAACCATCTCACCATCATTAAATGCTTCAAGTATATCATCCACTACCCTATGTAAACATAGGATTGTTGAATGATTTTGTAGAAACCCAAATTGTTCAATACTAATTCGTATCGCTTTAAATAATTAAGTAATTGTAATTGTACTTCTTTCTCAACAATTTTGGCAATATGTCCGAATACAGATATTGGCCTATAATTGGAATAATCCTCTTTATCACCATCTCCCTTATATAAGGGTACCGTTCTTGCAATTTTCCAGTCAGCAGGAATATATCCTGAATTAAGTGAATAATTAATAATGTTACAAAGTGACTGAAAAATAACACTAGAAGCCAACTGTACTGTACTGGAAACAAGACTGGGGTAAGAAGAAAAAAAATAAACATGTCTTTGTGTCTCTATTGTTTTTGTCAATCTTGGTCGAATTTTCTTTACGGTATTGTTCCGTTTAATAATTTATTAATTTTTGCATTATAGGACCGCATTTCGTTTTTAGGCTTGTACCAATCTGAATTATCTTATAAATATCATAACATAAAACACAATAGGCCTTCTTAACGATTGGTTATAACCATTACTCTATTAGTACCATGCGCGGATCCAAGGGGGCCCAACGGACCCCCCCCCCCTTGAAACAAAAAAAAATTAATTTTTTGCACAATTTTGGGGCGCTAAACGTGCACCAGATAGAGCATCTGTAGATAAAACTTTTCCCGGGCCCTAAGCGGGCCCTGGATCCACGCCTATTGTTATTATTTTCCTGTTGAAACCTTGTACTTTTGCATCGCCCCCTCCCCTCTTTCTAGCTCCACTGGATCCGCCCCTGAGTACAGCAACAGTTGTAAATCTAATCATTTGCCCAACTTTTTAAAGTAATTTTTATAGTAGGCCTATACCTAAAACAGGGCAACAAAGTAGAAATGGATTTCGATACCGAAAGCTTTTCATTATTAATTCGTTTATTAAAACAATTTTGATAATAATTTCTAGATCTATCCAAAAAAAAATACACTCTTCATTAAGCGAAGCTTTAGCACCATTTGATGACATACAATATAATAGATACCTTAATTAATTGACGTCATGATATGATGTTTTCTACATCGAATTAGTCAATATACATAATTATTGTTTTTCACACAATTGTAAAAATTAACTCTTATAATTAACGTTGATTCTTTAATTAAGCCTATTTCACTTCTATTATCTTGCAACCCTTCTTTATAACACTAGACATTCCAACTCCCACGTAATGAGTGAGTCCACGCACTCTTTTTTTTGTTTACCCAGCAATTCTACCCACATCATAAAAATGCATGCATGCCTCGGTTTGTCTCACGCATGAGGAAAATGTCAAAAAACTAAACTAAAAACTAAAATATAGCAAATTTCAAATAAAATGGCCAATAGGTTTTCCACGAATCATCATCATAACCATCATCATCATTTTAATCAGGGGCGTATCCAGGATAGTAGCGTATCCGGGGAGGGGTGCTTAGATGATCGAGCACCACCCTTGAGAGGCACAAAAAACAATAGCATATAAGCAAGAAAATTGACCACTCGACCTCGACATCCCCCCTCCCTTTCAGAGGAAATTAGCACCTCCATTAGGATTGAAAGTATAACTGGCAGAGAACAAAAGAAGCGTGAAAACAACATCTAACTGCAAAAAAACTGAAATCTGAGAAAGGATGTTTTGATTATATAAAAAATAAATATTGTTTTCGTTCACCTCAGGTTAACACTGAGCACACTTTTGGATACACCTCTGATAATTATCATCATTATAATTACCATTATCATTGTTATTTCTTGTCAAAATTCAAATTAGAAATTAGGCCTATATTATATCCAGCTCGTTTGCGGCGCGGTTACATTAGTCAGTATTATTTAGTCAGTAAATGGCAGTATACACCTTAATCTGTAATTGGCCTATTTAACCCCACTGTGATCATGACTGCGATAACAAACTCTACTTTTGTTGTGTTTCTTACCTAATTACACTTTTAAATGGATAATTATTTAATTGTACGCTTTGATTTAAAAACAATGTTGTCAATGAAAACGCTTTCCATACAATGTAAATTTAAATTATCGGTAGAGTAACTTTTATTAATGTAATCAATAATTTTGTCTCTTGAAACGCATTTCAATTTTATATTGTTTTGCGATCATTTCTGAATTAGATACCTATAATTAGAATGTGAATTTAAAAATAATGAAATCTTCATTCAAATATACAGGCGCGATTGTATGGAATGAACTACCACGGAAAGTAAA
>JAOTQE010040449.1:0-21438 GCA_025631205.1 Nesometra sesokonis
GTATTTCTTTAAAATAAGCAAGTTAATTTTAAAATCCATTTTTTGTCATTTTTCAAGTGACAATACATCTTTAATATTGTTTATTCAAGCATTTCATTTCAGTGATGGTTGTTAACTGCACTTAAAATGTATTTATTTAGTAGCAATTTAGATAATTATAAACTGTGGAGCATCACTGAATGCATAGTTTTTAACTAAGCAGTACTGACCATTATTATTCAATTATGCTATTTTAACTGATTCAAGGATATATAGTATTGAACCACATGAGTGTAATATCCAACTTCCAAATAGCCACCTGCCAACCAACCATTTTTTCAATACCACTTTGATTTAACTTAGGCAAGTTTGTCTTTATATGATGGTCTATATAAAAAAGACCCTAGTCCTGTTTATTTTCTAGCTTCAAATTGAAGGAAAATGTATCCCATTAAAAAAGTAATTGTATTTTGCAAAACATACATCAACAATGTCGTGGGGAACGTGCCTCCCCCATCCAAAAAAAATTTGGAGAAAAAAATGTAAAGAGAAAATAAAAAATGTTAATGTTTGTTGTACTATAATTTATTGACCCAATTCTTAAAATATGATTAAATAATTAGCATATATAATTCTGCAGAATATTCAGTGTGTTTAGTAACATATCAAGTAATTTTTTTCTATACTTCATATTTTTTGTAAAAATAATCATGAAGAATTCATAAATACTTTAATGAAAATTGTCTGTCTGTTTTCATTTTGTGCATTTTTAAATTTTGATTTAAATAGTAAAGTAAATTATACACAATTTGACACAGAGATATTTATATGTTCTCAAAATTTTGTCAGTACGAATTTAAAAAATAGCAATCATGAAGACACAGAGTATGGCATGTAAATGGGTAGCAACTTTAAACAAATGAGGCATGACACGGCAAAACCACCAAGTTGTAGGAAAATTAAACATTGGGTTATTGTTAAAACCATAAATTACACCTTTCACAAGCTTTAAAATGAGGGTAAATTATCAAAATCGGACACCTATTAACTGAGATATTGGGCAAATTTCCTTTGTATTTATTATTATTTCCTGTTGTTTATTTCCTTATTTCTCAACTTCCTGTGTGACATCTTGGTGGGTTTACCATGACTGACCTCAAATGTGTTTCCCTCCATTGTTCTGGATCCTGGTCACAAATATGGGTCAAAGCAGGGCCGTAGCCATTCTGAGGCGGCAGCTGCCTCCTGTGATCAGGCTCACTGTGACTTCAAGGTAGAGATTTATTTGAGACATCAGGTATCACATGAATGCCTCAATTTGTCTCCCAGTTTGAAAGCCTGGCTATGCAAAGTGATTTCGGTGCATGTGAACCTGTTTTTTTTTTCAACATTTTAAATCTAAAGCCACTTTCACACAGATCGGCAATATGGTGTAATGCCATAGCTCAAACGCACGTTTTAAGGTAAATTATTCTTAAACACCAGCTTCGGCTAGACCCACTCAGTATGTATTCAAAATAGCCTATTAATAATACTGAAGTAGGGTTCATTGCTTTCTTGGACACTGGCATTAAAAATCAGAGGAAAATTCCATTTTGAAGTACTACTGATCATATCAGATACAGGACACAAATACCACACTTCAGACAGGATACGGTATTATTGCAGTGTTTTGACTTTAAGGGACTGCGCTGGTAATAACGCCAATGTGATTAAGGTGGATTTGTGGTATTTTCTGTCCAGAAAGAACTTAACAACAGTTTCGGGTAGTAGACTTCAGTGACTGTTCTAAGAATTTTACCTTCAGTGGATTTAAGATTGGTTTCTAGTAATGGAATTCATGTTGAAAGAATTGGTTATCAAGTGCCCCACAGCCTCTAATAATCTGTGGATCCAGAGTTTAGCTAAGGGTGTGGGGTGCATTATTTCCGATAAGGTTTGATGTGTTCCCCATTTTAAATTGCCTCGCGCATTGCCGGCAAAAAAGCTGGCAGATATGCAAGACCATATAGACCGCCAAGGTATTGGCTACCACTGAAAAGGAACCCAAAATGTAATGCAATTAGGCTTCTATAGCACCAGATGTTACACATTGCTATAAATTTCTACTCCCTTAAGGGTCATGTCCTGCTGGCGCTCATTCATCACAGCAGATATATGGACCAGTACACCGGGGTAAACCCTTCTCGTTTCAAAAGATGTACAGTACTAGGTTCTTTATAGTACACATGAGCAATATGTGTACACTGGGCCTACGCAGGGGCGGATTTAGGGGGGCCGCGCCCCCTATTTTTGTCAAAATGTAGTTGCGCCACCTTATATTAGGTGCGCCGGGTCCAAAATTTACAAGAAAAACCCAAATACGACTAAAATACGGGACTAGAGCACCAAATAGGGGAAATGAGCTTTTTTTTCGCTCGTCAGAAAAAACCTAAGAACCACGCCTACCCGGAATTTAAAAGTGCGCCCCCACCCTTTTGGCGGTTCCTGGATCCGCCCCTGCTAGGGCTTATAGTCCTTATCTGAGAAGGCTTGTTTAACCACCAGAACCATGGTACTAGCAGGCCTCGAACTCATGCTCACGGTTCTCCTGCCTTAACTGCCTGGTTATACAACTCACACATAGGATCCACCCCTGTTGGGTTCCACTGTTCCATAGTCTAGTAGGCTAGGGGTGCATTGTGAAAAAATTTCATGCTGAACAGAAGACAACACTAAAACATAATGATACATAATAACATACTTTATTTTTAAGTACATAAATACATCTACAAAATAAATGGTTAATATCTTTAAATATCTAAAATGATTCTGGAAGAATCTGTTGGCACAAATAATAAAATAAACAACAATATATCAATTATTATATAAAAATTGTAAACATTCCTATCCACTTGAAACATGCATGGTTCTCTGAACTTGAAAATGTATGAAGCCCTAACTTAATTATAATTCTTTCAAAAGTATTTTAGTGAGTATTGGATTGGAGGTATTTGTCAGGGGTGGGAACTAACAAGCAAGCATGATTGGTCGTGTCACTGACAAAATCAAGATTCATTGCTTCGTGCAAAGACAAAAATAATTTCAGTTACTAGTTTTAATATTTATCACAATTTTTTAATGTAGGATGAGAATTACATCATGCTTTCTAAACCAAGTCTCATTATGAGGCTTAGGGAATGGGTCTGTTACTGTAGGATGAGAACTATGTCATGCTATCTAAACAAAGTCTCATTTTGAGGCTTAGGGAATGGTTCTGTTACTGTAGGATGAGAACTATGTCATGCTATCTAAACCATGTCTTGGTGTTGTTACGGAAGAATGAAAACTATGTCATGCTTTCAACAGTAAATCAAGTCTTTTGTATGAGGCGTGAAGAGTGGTGCTGCAAGCTGTTACACCATGAGCAGGGGTGGATTGGGGGGGGGGGGGAACTGGCACGTCCCCCATTATCGGCAAAACGTTGTTGCGCCCCCACTTATACTCGGTGCACCGGGTCCAAAATTCACCCTAAAAACCCAAAATATACAGGCCAAACAGGGCACTAACATGGGGAATGACCTTTTTTTTGCTTGTCAGAATAAACGGGAAACCACGGCCACCCGGACCTGAAAAAGTGCACCCCCCCCCCTTTCAATGGATCTTGGATCCGCTACTGATTGAGATCAATCTTGAAGTTGCCAGGTCCTACCACAGGACCCTCTGGACTGTCAGACATGCTAACCTGACACTCTACAAACCAAGCTACAGTGCCACTCAGCAGTTTTACATAAACATCAAGATAAAATACTAAATAATAACAAAATATTAACTACATTTATCTGTGAGGTAGTATTCCTTTTGACAGTCATTAATTCATTAAAATGCTCTTAAAATTGGCAAATTAAAAATAATAAAATACAGTACAATATTTTTGTATCTTTTAATTTGATGATAACATTTCAAGGTTTCTGATTTTTGTTATAGACTTTATGCTAAGTCAACATTAATATCACTACATATAAATATGCAACATTTCTACTACTACATTAGTAAACAATAGTGTTGCTCCCTATAATTTTACTTGCTTCTTTCACACCCTTCCAAAATTTTGATACAACACCACCTTACGGTCCATTCAAGCCTGAATCTCGGATATAAATTTTAAGGAATGGATCTAGAGCTGTGCGTCTGAAAGCAATTTTTAAAAGGTTTTGCCCTTCTTCTTTTGATGAATATGCCAAACTTAGTGAAAGACATGAAGGCAGGCTTAAACATTTGAGTGCAAAGAGCAATATATTCCTTAATTCTGTTTACATTTAATTAGTTATAGGAACAATTACCCTCAATAATCAGAAATTCTTCTGTTGCAATCTTCACAGCGGCTTTGTCTGAACATTTTATTTCTTTGTATTAATTACAAACTTAAATAATTGTAAATATTTTTTATTTAATATTTTGTACTGACTGTCTGTGTACAGTTGAGTAATTTAGTTTTTTTTAATGGAGAGAGCGCAGAATCTGTTTGGGCTCATTGCCTATTCTCTCTCCAGGTTAATAATTATGAATAAATATTATTATTATTAATTGCATTTAAACCAAATTTATTTCACTTGGATCAGTCAGTAGTAAGAACAAGCTCAAATCCTCAATTTGACATGCAATTCTTCTCCTGTACCGGTTTCTATGACAAAAGTCTGAAAACAGGATTATTTGTTTGGCCTTCAGACCAGACCTTGGGCACGTTGCTATAAATGAGTCTTAACTGGTGTTCTTAACTTACAGAAAAAAAAACACATTCAACACATAGAATGTCTTAGCAAAGACACCTTGGACTATCCTAAGACCTTATTGCTTCTTGAGTCTTAAACATTCCATAGTAAGTTTTTTAAGACCATTAGTCTCCTACGAGTACGAATTCATATTTAAGGCCATTAAGCAATGGTATAGCAATGGTCTATAATTAAAGACCGTACGTAACGTCACAATTATGGATGGTCATAATGTTAAGACCAAGGAGGTTTTATTGTGTTCACTATAAAACCTCCTTGTTAAGACTAAAGACCACTTATAGCATTCTGCCTCTGGGCTTGGTGTGAATGTCGTTTTACAGCTCTGAAACAATTGTAAAATAGTGTCAGTTATTTTAATATCAAGGCAATTTTAACTTAAATACATTAAAATGTACTTTTACAATAAAATAATTTCTGAGTTGTATATAGGCCTATCTCTGTACCTTTATAAATATACTGTATTTACATTTATTTTTGTAAATCAAAATCATTGCTCTATTACAATTAAATGGAATATGTGCAGGATCAAGGTGTGTTGTCAACTAAAACCAGCTCATCTTGTACTTAGCTCTCACCTCAATGTCACTGTGTCTTAAAAGGGACCTCTGGGATTAAAATTTCTATGGATAAATCTATAGGAACAAATAGTCATGACCTAACAGATAAAATTCCACAACACAGAAATTCAATCCCGCAGATTAACTATAGCATCTCACCCACTTGATATACCCATTGGAAGGTATACAGCTGGTTAGTTCTTAAATTTTTTAATATCGTATTGACACTTTTAGAAGCCCAATACTATGGAACCACAAATAATTTGCTGGGCCTTTATGCTTATACTATAGTATAATTTATTTTCAAAAATGAAATAGAATCCCACATTTTGCAATACACAATTCCCAAAGCATAGGCCATATTCTTAGAATAGTGAGACATTCGTTGATATCATCATCGATAAAAGGGATATCCACTTTAAAAAGTTAAAAAATCAATAAGGAACCACATCAAAATAATCCTGCTACAGTTAACTCATTAATACACTTACAATAATATTATTGAAAACTGAACCCATTTTCCTCAAATGTAACAAGCTGTTTAATGTTTTAACAAGGATTGCTGCGTGTGAATGCAGCAATATCCGTAAAGTCCTTGTGAAATCTTGTAAAAATTGGAATCTTTACTGTTCTCAGAGTTTCCAGTAAATAACACAAGTAGTTGCAAGTTATGAATATTATGCCTTTTGTGATGCTAATTTTTTTAAAAAGAAGTAAAACAAAGGGAAAATGTGCAGGCTTGGGCAAGGTTTCTGTTTTCGTCATTTATGCTATTTCCAAACACTTTACATGTACAGGGTTTGAGAAAGTTATTCTTAATTGTTTTCACAAATATATGTGAGGTCTCACCACAAAATGAATCTAAGGTAGGAAAATCCAAAATTGAGTTATTGATACCATCTAAAAGAGCATAATATAAGCTGCAATCTACACTTTCAATGACATTCATTGGATAAATGGATCCAAATATGAGCATTTGAAGTTTTCATGTATGGAAACATGGTTTTGAGAAAATCGTCCATAAAGCAATCTAAAATAAACAACTAAGACTATAAATCTCATAAAATCTGCATTAAGGACACTTTCCGGCATGAAAACTGACCTAAAAAGTACATAATTATGAAATATTATAAGGACCATAGTACTCATAATTGTTTAAAACTAAATTTCTGAAAAAATTGACCTATTTTGGTGATTATCTCAATTTGTTCTCACCTACGATGCGAATCATTTTTTTGTGATGAGACCTCGCATATATTCATTTATTTATTGCAACTTTTGACAACTTATTACATTTGGTATACATGTGAATTGGGTATCTGTGTGTCAAGGCAGTTACCAAAGAAAACATGACACTGGATAACTGCAGTTGACTTAATATCAATAGAATACTGCAGTAACTGCAGACTTGACAGCGATAGATTACTGCAATACCTGCAGTAGAATAATTTTGACAAGGTCCCTATATAAATCTGTATCATAACCTATGTTTTGAAATCTCTATGTCTTCCGGAATTCAGTTCATTTATTGCAAGTAATATTTGACTCTGTGGTTCCGACTGCTTAATACCAAGTTCTGTCAGATCAGATTTATCCAGACTTAAAAATGCTTCCATGTCAACCTGAAAGAGAAAATGCATGTACAATATAAAAACTAATTCTTCTAAATCTCAGTCCAGACTAACACATTTTCTTTAAGAAAACTTTGATATCAGTAAAAACCCTCAATTACGAACCTCGATTTTACGAAACCTCAATTTTACGAATGCGTATACCGGTCGATGGCATCATCATTAATTTAATTTTAATTACAAAAAATAAATACATTTCAACGAATAATAAATTTATAGTTATGATTTAACTATAATTTAAAATATTTGTCAACACAGGGATATAATTATGCAGGGCGGAGGTGGGCAGGGCCACCCACCCACCCTAAAGCTTTTTTTAAGGCCTTCCACCCAGCCTAAATTCAACCTGGCACCCTCCCTAAGCCTCTGAGGTAAAATACTGTTTTTAGTCATCATGCCACCCACCCTTACATTGTTGCTGGTCCACCCATGGATTTTTCTAGCTACACCCCTGTCAACATTAGTGTATCGTTTACTTCAGAAATCCGCATATTCACAGTCTAAACTGCAGGTCTGATTAGTTCCCGGTTTATTCATAACTGAGCAGCATCACGAATAGTCAACAGCCAATGACAGCGACAAGCCTATACGCGGGTCATGCAGCGGTATGCATCAGTTTGAAAAGAATTTAACACACAAAGATGATTTCTAACTTAACTACCATAAGCAGAATGCTGCTATAATTACAAATTTATTATAGATTTGTTGAAAAACAATGTACAAAGTAGATCAGAAACATGTAATCAGACATATTGAATAAACAATCTTTCACACTACAGACACCACCACCGTATCGCTAAGACAACCACCCACTAAATCTTTACCATGCATAATACTATTATAATTGAACATCGATTTTATGAATCCTTTCAATTACAAATGCCTCGGAGGCCGTGCTGTATGAAATTAGGGGGTTTTAATGTACCTACAATATGGTCATGACATCCCATCATCACCATACATGGGCATACAATTACCATATATGTATACATCACATTTGGTTTGTCAAAATTTAATAGTCTGCAGGGGTAGATGCAGACTTTTGGAAAGGGGGAGGAGACGGAAATTTTGGTCTTTAAATGTCCGGAAATAACTAATTGATTTAATTTTGTGAAGTACATAATAATACTATGTAGCATTTATATAGTGTATATTTCCAAGGCCTTTAAGTGCTTTACAATTATTACCCCAGTCATTTGAACAAACACCTGTCCCTTTGAAAAAAATAACTGTTAACATGGTAGATAATGGTAGTGACAAGGTAGATAATTGTAGTGAAAAGGTAGATAAAGGTAGTTAACAGGGTTAACCCTATAAAAACTACCATATCAAGGGATATTACCAAGGATATGGTCAGCAATGCATACATGGGAAAATACAGCCATTATTTAGAATAAACCCTTAAGGCATAAATAACATCAACAGACAGGTAATTATATACTACATTACTAGGTAGTCCTCTGTGGTGCTAGGTAGATCTCCCTAGTAATTTAACATGGTAGATCTACCTTGAAAGAGGGTGTTATTTTTTCAATGGGATGGAACACAATCCATGTCATAATTTTGCAGCCTTAATCAGTGCATTTGGCATTTTGTACCCCCAGGTACTCCTGGGTAAAAGAGGCAATGTGGATAAAGTGTCTTGCTTAGGAACACAGTCGACCAGAATAAGTCTCAAACCCCTGCACTTGTGATTGGAAGTCTGAAATGCAACAATTATCTAGAGCTAGTCTGAGTTCATTAACTTTTAGCTTTTTATTTTAGAATATACAAGTAAATTTTGAAAGAAATTTATTTCTTTGGAGGAATTTGTGATATTTTGGAAGGAATACAAATTTAATAAATAATTATTTTGTTAACTATGTCATACCTCTTGTTCTTCAAATATTGGTGCATATTTTTCGAGAGATAATTTTCTTAGTAGTGCTGACAATTCATCTGAAAAAAAATTTAAAGAATGCTAAAATTAATATACAGTATTAATTACCTGTATGACTCTGTCTGAGTAGACTGTTAGGCCATCATAAAAAGTTTGACATGTGAATTTCAACTTCAAGTAAGAAAGTATAATACATACTCCAAGCAATGAAATACACGACACCATGATTGCTTGGAGTATGTATTATACTTTCTTACTTGAAATTGATTAGTGGACCTTTTGAATTTAAACTTTTTATTTAGTGCTAAATAAACGTAAACAAAATAAAATCACAAACGAATACAGGCATTTAGCCCAGTCTTGGCTGCAGGTTTGGGTTTAGCCTAGTCTTTATGACATACTAAACGTACTCTAAAATTGAAATTTAAGCATGTACCTAGGTCTAGCGAATGTTTTAAAAATACTGTTTTTGTGTGTTGAGAAAACTTGACTTGTACTTTCAAAAAATTACTAAGAATTACCACATTTCAAACTAAATATTTTGTCGATATAGTTGAATTTAGACTTATAAAAAACGGATTTTGCATATATTAGATAAACGGTTTACGGATTTCAAATAATATACGTCATGGCAGCAGGGTTGAACTGAGATAGTGTAGATTAGAATAATTAAAATACAGCAATAATGTATATAATGTATAGGAAAAAAAAATTAGAATTTAAAAAAAATCGACCTCTACAAATTTCAAAATTAACTAAAAAATATGTTGGGGGATGTGTGTTGGAACATCATCCCCTACATCTGTGCTGCAGTGGACACTTACCATCTTCACTAACACCACTACTAGAACTGTTTTTAGGCTGATGAGTTGAACTAGCTTGACTTGCTGAGCTGTGATTAGATCCGGGTCTACCCTTCGGAGATGGCGATGGTGAGGGGGTCAAGGTGGGTGTAGTACTACCGAGAGAAGCTCCACTAAGAGGACGCTGCTTGGACGGAGTTGCAGAACCAGATATCGTAGAGGAAGTTGAACTGTTGTTTAGACCTGATGTCTGAGATGTGGGTGACACTGGAGATGATGGTCTATAAGATAAGAAAAAGGTTATTTTAAAAATTTGCAAATTTCAAACAATCATTTAAAATAACTAGTGGGCATTCCGCGAGTGCATACCTCTGCCCTCATCATAATTCTCTGCTCTATGACCTTGACATTTCCAAATTTAATCACTTCCACATCTTAACATTTCAATTAATTCCTGCAACTTTTATTACTATATGATCAATATTGTGGTCAGAAGGTTCATCACAAACAAAAAAAAAATAAACAGACACACAAACAAGGGCAAAAAAATCCTCTGCCCAACTTCGTTGACGGAGGTGATAATAAGATTTTTATAGCACACGTACCCTATAAGTCGCTTGTTGGTTTTCTGGACAAGTTTACCTATGTTTACATTGGTTTCATGATTTTGAGACCTTAAAAAAGGTCTGGTTTAGAGAGAGTCAAGTTTACCTATGTCTACATTGGTTTTATGAATTTGAAACTTTACAAAGGTCTGGTTTAGAAAGAGTCAAGTTTACCTATGTCTACATTGGTTTCTTGATTTTGGGGACATTATAAAAGGTCTGGTTTAGAGAGAGTTAAGTTTACCTATGTCTACATTGGTTTCATGATTTTGAGACCTTAAAAAAGGTCTGGTTTAGCATGAAAATTGGGTATCGAAATGCAAGTTAATGGAAGCATCATTCATGGGTGGAATGGGGGGTTGGGGGGTGGGGAAGGGGAGTGCAGCCAGAGCGCACGCCCTATTATTGGCAAAACGTACTTGCGCCCCCTTATATGACGGGCGACGGGTGTAAAATTGACCACAAAAACAAAAAAAATAGACCAAAACAGTGCCCACCCGGACCTGAAAAAGGGCACCCCCACTCCCTTCACTGGATCCGTCGCCTGGTGGTTAAATTCTCTCACCATTGTTTTCACTAGGTCCAACAAGTTGATAACACACCATACTTACTCATTAAAGGTCACTTGTGATTTTGGACTTATCTTGAAGGCAGATTGTGGCAGGAAGGCAATATCTGGATATGCTTTTAAGCCTGGGCTAATTTGACCACCTGTTAGAGACAACAGCTTTTGTTAAAACGGTTTGGAAGAGCAAAATGAGATAAATATTTTTAACTCATTAGATTATCTATTTTTACAAAACTAAAATGTCTTACATAAAAAGAAAACACATTTTCAAACTCGCAACACATGCTATGTTAGAATGGTCCTGTTAGAGCGATGGGTCAACCGACCACACCATCCATGTAACATGCCTTATTACTAGTGTAATTGTAAAATACTTGGTCAAAGCTGTTTTGCTTTGTAGCTGTAGCCGTCGCCCTGTGATCTAATTTAGGGGGGGGGGGCATGAATGTTTGTCGGAAATCATATCTACTTTTTGTGTAAAAAATTGCATACACAACTGTTCAAAACTAGTAACACCCTAATCTTAAATTTCTTCTTTCAACAATAATAACAACAGAAGCAGTGGCAGCACTTGGGGTGGGGGAGGGCTTGGTGGGGGCTGAAGGCTACAGCCCCCCCCCCCCCTCCGTCAGAAAGAAATTTCAGATTTCGTCTGGGGGGTCATAGGTCCAGTTGAGCCCTAATATACCAAACGGCTCAAAAAGGCAGGCGCAATACAACAAATAAGGGTTTTTTTTTGCTTGTCAAATTGAAAACCGGGAACACGCCCACCTAAAACTTGGCGTGCCTATTAGAGGCTGTCAGGGGTTGCTTTCCCAGTTGGGGCCATTGCCCTGCCATCGGGGAATTCCGCCGCCACTGAACGGATGTGAGGTTCTGAAGACCGCTTCATGTGGACCTAAAAAAACTACAGCTACAGCAGCAACATTTAAGATGACTTACCATGCTTTAATATAGGCTCATTGTTAACTTTGTTATGATGTCCTGGTAGCCTAGTGGGTTTGTGGAGTCTGCTGATACTGCTTGCCCCACCAGATGAGTTTGGGCTAGTGGTGGTACTGAAGTTGTTTGAATTGGACGGGCTGATGCTTTTGTTATGTGGCCTGGTGAATAATCCCTTCGATTTCATGTGGGGCTGTCTTGGTCCAACACTCTAATAAAAAAAAAAAACAATCGGTTATCTCAGAGATAGACAAAACATGCATAAATGTTAGTGTATTATAAATACATTGGGCTTTTGAGTATCCTTTTCAAAGTAATACATGGTCTGACCCATAATCTCAAAATTAAGGGTTAGTTATTTTTTTTTATTTTGCAATATACTAAATTTTTCTATTAAAAATAGAATATGTGAATGAAAAAAATAGCAAAAATTACTTAATAGGCATGTACTAAAAAACACATTTTCAAAATGTTTTGATTGGGCACCACAAAGATTTTTAGGTCTAATTATAGCATTAATGTACAATAATATTAGTATCATTATTAAAATGTTATTTTTTATCCTGTTATTGTCTTATCTTTAACTGACATACCTTGCCATTGGCCAGCATAGACAATGATGTTCTTGATGCGTTCATTGGACGTTTTGATCGGTCGTTGGGGTCAAAGGTCGGTGGAGGATGGAATGGAGGAACAACAGGTAGCAGTTTATCGTTTTGGAATGTACTCATGGGAGATAATATTGACTGTGGAAGGAAAATATTAAAAGTAGATCATAAAACAGAAGATCTGATCAGTGGGGGGATTAGAGTGCTCAGGGACATCTTCAGATGTTACAAATTAAAAAATACTATATAAATCTAAGGGTGTGTTCAGATTCATGGCTTAAGTGGAGCTTAGGGTGAGTAAGTCATAAGCTAATCTGCGCCGTAACGACCAAGGCATTCGGACACAAGGCATAGCGCAAGTCATGAGCAATTTTAAAATTGCAACCAGTGGGTTTTTCCATGACCAGTGGTCCGTAATTGGTTGGCCAATGCAGACTGATTGCAAATTGTGATTAGTCAACACGTAACACAAGAACAAAACAATCCAGGTATATGAGGCATAACTCAGTTGCCTACGCTAATCCAGGGTTTGCAGGAAGCACAAGTTACGCTCCAGATTACTGACTTGCGCTAATCGCCGGCTAGTTTAGACAAGTAATCGTACGCCACATACGTTACGCTCTGCTTAATGGTTGAGTCTGAACAAGCCCTAAGATTAGATCACCAAGCACCCCCTTCTGAGGAAATTGGCACCCCTTCCAAGGAAAGAATTATATGGTTAATTACTCTATCTTATTAAACGTGAAATATGGGTTATTACAAGTTTTTTTTTTCTGCTTGTAAAAATCTGATTTTGTTATGCAATCTTCTTTCCCAAACAAATGTTCTTTTGATTGACATGTCCTTGAAATGTCTGATATAAGAAACGAGATGGAAAAGACGCAAAATAAGAGAAAAACACTTTTTTCCAATTTTTTTTGTACTTCTCAAAACAAAACTGGAAACCAGCATGATATTCAGCACAACTCCCCACATTTCTCATAATCCCTGGATCCACCATTGGGGCCAATGCTGTTATGATGGGGTACTGCATTGTTAGCAAGTAATATAAACTATTTCATTATCAGTTAAGTCCATGTCACACCTTTACCACACAAGCATGCATGTGACTGGCGGGGAACCATCTTTGCTAATCGGAGGTCCCGAAAATGGCTCACACATGGCAGTACCTAGCACAAGTCCAATTTACCCACGGCAAAGTTTTGAACGTTCTCAAAACTTGTTTCGATTGAGTAGCATTTTTCTCAGTTGGTTTAGCTAGTGGAAATCACTGTGCTGTGCACTGAACCGTGACCCGTTAGCCCATCGTTCAATTAGAGAAGTTACTAGCGCACCGTCTTTCGGATGAGACGTTCAGCCATTGGTCACGTATTCAACATGACTAGTGTGCACCTTAAAGAACGCAGTGGACTCTTCAAAAATGAGTAGGGGGTTGTCTCCTGGTGTACTGCCCAATCACAACCAGAAGGACTCCACTGGAAATATGTCCACTTCGGACTTTCGTGGGTGTTCTACATCAAATAAATAAAATCAAATAGCAGGGGGATTGGCCGCAGATGTCCAACTCCAGAAGGCGGCCCGTTGCTCTACATGCAACAAGCCCATATAGCTTGCCTGGAAAGGTGTGACAGGGCCATTATCTTATGCATGAGACTACAGATGGGAATTAGGATTTTCGTCAACACCAAATAAATCAAATCAAATAGCAGGGAGATTGGCCAGAGATGTCCAGCACCAGAAGGAGGCCCGTAGCTCTACAAGCAACAAGCCCATGTAGCTTGCCTGGAAAGATGTGACAGGGCCATTATCTTATGCATACATTCACATCAAATAGCAGGGGGATTGGTCAGAGATGTCCAGCACCAGAAGGAGGCCCGTAGCTCTACATGCAACAAGCCCATGTAGCTTGCCTGGAAAGATGTGACAGGGCCATTATCTTATGCATACATTCAAATCAAATAGCAGGGGGATTGGCCAGAGATGTCCAGCACCAGAAGGAGGCCCGTAGCTCTACATGCAACAAGCCCATGTAGCTTGCCTGGAAAGATGTGACAGGGCCATTATCTTATGCATACATTCAAATCAAATAGCAGGGGGATTGGCCAGAGATGTCCAGCACCAGAAGGAGGCCCGTAGCTCTACATGCAACAAGCCCATGTAGCTTGCCTGGTAAGGTGTGACAGGTCCATTATCTTATGCATACATTCAAATCAAATAGCAGGGGGATTGGCCAGAGATGTCCAACTCCAGAAGGCGGCCCGTTGCTCTACATGCAACAAGCCCATGTAGCTTGCCTGGAAAGGTGTGACTGGGCCATTATCTTATGCATACATTCAAACTCCAATGTGTTTTAGGAAGAGATTACACACGTTCACATCGGCTTCATGATTTTGGGAATTAGGTTTTCAAGGTAGTCTTGGGTCAGTGGACAGTAGATGACCATATAGTGACCATTGTCAAATTATCCTAGTTAATACATACCAATGACTGCATAGATTGATTTGTACTGCTCAGTCCACTATCAGTACCTAAGAAAAACAAACCACAATTATACATACACATCTACTCTGATAAATATACAAGTATCACTTTTAAAGTGCTTAACGGACACCTCTTTCTACTTTCTACACTCCTACCAGTCCTGACATGTCGAGTACAACTCATAGGTACCATGTCTAGTAAACAACAGCAACTGTACCAAAAACACATGAAGTAACCCCTTAAGTGATCTCCCGAGTATGATTTTAAACATCAAATTTAACAGTAAAAATTACAATTCCCAAGTAAAATTTTTAATTGAAAGATAATTTTGAGAAAATTAATATCAGCTTCAGCGTTCGCTAATTTTATAGTCAGTTTTTTGATCTGACGGCAATCTTGCTTGGTAACCTGACTGGATGAAAGATAATTATGACATAATTCTTATATTTTTTGCCCTCCTTTACTCTTTAGTATTACAGAGAAAACAGGATTGCTCATAGAGAGATGACTGGCAAGTCATGTTTTTTGGACAATTTACCAGTAAAAGTTTTTCAATTGGGAGAACACTGGTCTTACTCTATCTAGTATTATGTTAATTACTTTGTTTAGAAGAACATTAGTAAATAATGATTCCACATCAAATGAAACAAAACGATAACCTAGATTGTATAAATTACTAGGAATACTCCTAATCCGGTCAGCGGTATCAATTATGTCATTAGAGACTCTTTTGATACTGATCTTACTCTTTTTTAAATACACTTTTGGATATAATACCATGATTGTGTTTGGGCTTACATTTATATAGTTCTTATCCAAAAAGACTTCAAAAACAGAGGTAGTTACCAGTCTGCCACAAACCAATCCGCATTTGTGGATTACGACACCCCTTGCTTTAACCATTTAGCCAGTTTAAATTTACAAAGTTTACAAGTATTTTTAATATGAAGCCTACAAATGTTTTGCAATGCTTTTTAAGGTCCATATACACAGGTTTTCATGCAAAACAACTCCACAATGCTTTATCAAAAATTTGTGTCTACAGTACTATCTTATCTAGGGGCCTGTCAGACTTAGTAGATCTCAAAACAGACAGTTGTATATACATTTCAAATTAGGATTTTGATTGAAAAAACCTCTGATATGCTCATATATGGTCATGATGACATCACACCATCACCATACATGGAGGTATCTTTACCATATATGGATATATCAACATTTTTTGTCAAATAAAACTTAATGACCTGAACCTTTACTTACTTATAATAGATGTCAGAAGTATATCATCTTTTTGTTCGATGCTCTTCTTCTTTTTCTTTCCATCTTTCTTGGTATCTACATCCTCTTTTTCCTTACCAAGCGATACGGCAGAATCTGTTGTGTGGTTCTCATCATGGAATGGTGTTAGTTTAGTAGTTGTCATACCAGACATTAGCGTCCTTGACAATTTGAGATTTTGGAAGCGATTTGAAAGTCGATTCCACCATGCCTAGATGAAACATAAAAATAAGACATACTGTCAATTGACATCCTTTGATCAACTAGTGCAGAACCAATTGGGGGTCGGCCACATCTGGACATCATTAAACTATTAATGTGCCCTTTTTGGCTTGTAACAAATATAAATTTAATCCATTTTAAACTTGAGTGTGCCATTTTCACGCATCTGGTGGTTTCACATTACCAACAGATCTCAACCACAGAATCAACCAAGTTGGGGTTGGTGGAGACACTCCATCTGCCAGACTGTCTTCTTTTATAGTGTGACAACTGTGAATTTATACCACACACTTTTATGTTTACAATTACATTTGCCCTTAAGCAAGGCACTTCATCTGCAGTTGCTTCTCCCCACCCAGGAGTGGTGTAGTAGTGGGTACCTAGGAGGTTTGAATGTCATGTGCTGATTTATATATTATGCAGCAAAGACGTCGTGCCAATGATTGGGGTAATAATGTGGAGAGCGCCTGAGACTTAATTGTATAGAGCGCTATATAAAAGCCTACATATTATTATTAACCAATTGAGCTTTTGTCCCAAAATGGTAATGTGTTGTCCCATGATGTGCAACCCATATCTTTTACAGGAAGTTTTTTTTTTATCAATTTTGATATCTTTTATTACGAATTTTAGGAAAAAAATCATAATTTTTGCTAGCAGCTTCACAGCTTCTTTTGTTCCCCTGATGGTGCTATAAATTTATTTTTGTAGATGGAGATGGAACGATAAAAACATAGTACCATTTACGAAGAGTCTCATGCTCCACAATTTGCTGTCCAATGATACACAAACCCATATTTTGTACAGGAAGTTTGTTTCTTTTTTTATCAATCTTGCTATCTTTTATTATAAATTTTGAATTTTTTTGTGATGCATTAAGACAAGGAAATCAAAAGAACATTGGTAACTTTAAAACTTCTTTTCCCATTGGATGGTGCAAGAAATATATTTTTTTGTTGTAGCTGAAGAAGATGGAAATATTGCTTGGTGATCCAGGACTTCAAAAGGTTTAATATCATGTTTATAAGTATTTTTGTAAATATGACAATTTTGGTTTCAGATTAGATATTAAACAAAGTCCTGTCAATCATTGCGAAAATCATTATATTTCCAAAATCAACGATCAAAATCACCATTTCAAATCATCATTTTTGGGATTAACGACCAACAGGAAAACAGGCTTTACACAGCCACTTATCAGCCAATTTGAACCAAAACATGAGGCACTAATTTTGACCATCATTCACATGGCTACCAAATTCCATCAAAATCGGTCAATCCTAAGGTGTAAAAAAAAAACCACAGTCAGAAAGACACCTCGGGTAAGAAATAAGTACAGACTGACACTCTGTTCAATAAGAAAGGGAATGACATGGCAAAACCACCAAGTTGTCGCAAGATTTAAAAATGGAGTTAATATTGAAGCCATATTACACTTGTTGTAAGCTTTCAAATGAGGGATCAATTATAAAAATTGGACATCTATTACCATTAGTTATGTAATGAAATAGACAAAAAATTTCTTTTGTATTCCTTTATATTTCTTGTTTATTTGCTTATTTCTCAATAACTTTCTGTGTGACAACTTGGTGGTTTGCCATGCCTTTCCCCAAATAAACACAGATTGGCGCTTGGTACAATATTTTCAAAATGGGTTTACAAACCTTCAGACCTCCCTTTGGCCTTTCATCTGGTAACGGTTTATCAGATTTAGTAAGCCAGGTTCCAGACCCTGTGTTGTTCTTTGGTGATCGTGTTCCAGACCCTTGTACAGGCATGGCTGCTGATGCCAACATCCGGGTTAAGTCCGTGTCTGAATCAGCTAAAAATAAATAAACATACTGTAAGTCTGGTTTATAATTCTACATATAGGGAGCTGTTGACACAGAATTCCTATCTTTCACATTGTACTATACACCAGAGGGTAGATTTATAAAATTTAATTTTAAGTTAAAATACGAAAATGCCAGCAAACAGTTAATGCAATTTTAAAGCTATTTTAAATTTGAGATACCACCTAAAAGCTTTTACTTTATTGTAATTTGTATCTTATTTTCTCCAAGCACAGCATTTTTTAAAATTTGGATCGGTCCGTCAAGAAATCGTTTTTTGTAGGTGCCCGTTACAATATTCTCAATAACGTGACCTTTTTTGTTCCCTATAGTTACAATTTGGGATAATTTTAAGTATTTCTTACAATTTTTAGGATAATTTTATGTTGCGTAGTGTTAATGTTTGCAGATTTTAATATTTTTTGTAGATCTGTTTTTGTACATATTTAAAAAAAAACTGTATACTATGTAAATTTTGATGCAATTCAGTTTCCACTGCAAATTGAAATACTTTATGAATAAACCAGAATGAAATGAAATGTGTGTAACCAAACAACATTTGTTTATATGAAAAATAAAAAAAAAAAAACTGACCAGATTTTTAACATTTTGAGTCAGTCGGGCTTGGGCAACCAAGGTTTTTTTAGGGCTAATAAAAACACTGAGTTTAAAATTAATCCAAGTAGAAAACATTATCATTAGCAATTCAGTAATTTTCTTGATAATTCTAATGATTTCAAATAAAGGACATTCCCAAGCCAAGGTTGATACCAAATCCACGGCCAGGGATGTAGCTAGAAAAATTCAAGAATGGGCTGGCAACAATGTATGGGTGGGTGGTATGATGACTAAAAACAGTATTTTAACCATTTTTAGAGGCTTAGGGTGGGTGGCAGGTTGAAATTAGGCTGGGTGGAAGGTCTTAAAATAAGCTTTAGGGTGGGTGGAACATTTTTAGGGTGGGCGGCCCCGCCCACCTCTGCCCTGCACAATTACATCCCTGCACGGCCTAGAACTGAAGTGAACCAATTGATATAATAATAAAACACATTCTAAAGTACACAAAAATATTACCAGAAAAAATTGACAAATCTATGTTTTGACTCATCAATGGTCCGCAAGTGTTACTAATCTCAACTTGTTGTTGTTGTTGTTGTTGTTGTTCTTGTGTTCTTAGGAAATGAAAATTCCCAAAGCTTTCCGACAGGCATCAAATGAACATAAAATTTTACATGTGCATTCTTCAAAAAATTTCTCACAAATGCACAGTGGCAAAAAAATAAATTATTTCTAATTCATAATTAGCTAAGATGTTGTATTAATTACACTATGCATAAATTACCAGATATAATATTATTAATAGGGTAGCTAAGCAGTAGGACAGTTAATTAGTTCTGTACCAGAACATCCATTATTATCCCTGTAGCAATGTCAGTTTAGCTAAATGGCGTAACCTATTGGTACATTAATGACAGATCAACTGCAGTGGGACCAATTGCAAGTTCATCTGGGTTCAAGTCTTTAAGGAACAGTGCGCGAGTTTTTTTTTCCGCGACAAGGCAGGCCCTTGTAGTACTTTTATACTTTTTAAATAAAAAGTTGCTTACGTAGACATATAACAAGATCTAGAGCTGTACACCTATCCTGAGCCTTGAGACTAGCATCTGCATGTTGACTCAACAGGTATTTCACAAACTCTGTGTGCCTAAAAATAAAAATATTAACTCTGTTAACATGGTAGATAATGGTAGTTACAAGGTGGATAAAGGTAGTTAACATGGATAACCCTATAAAATCTACCATATCAAGAGATACTACCAAGGATGGTCAGCATTGCTCTACAAGTATACATAGGAAAATACAGCCACTGTTTAGAATAAACCTTAAAGCATTAATAACATCAACAGACAGGGTAATTATATGCTACCTTACTAGGTAGTTCTCTGTGATGCTAGGTAGATCTCCCTAGTAATTTAACATGGTAGATCAACCTAGTCAGAGGGTGTTATTTTTTTCAAGGGGTATTTTACGAGTAGCATTTAGCTCAGATGTTTTAGCTGGTGGAAATCACTGTACAACTCGCCGGTCCATAGTTCGATTTAACACCACGGCTTTCCTTGTGTTATCGGCTGGAGGGTCGGAATACAAATAACTAGTACCGCTGTCTTTCGGATGAGACGTTAAGCCACTGGTCGAGTGCACTCATCGAAAAAAAGTAGGGGGTTGTCTCCCGGTGTACTGCCCAATCACCACCTGAAGGACCCCACTGGAAACAAACAAAAACAAAACAAAAACCGTTTGAAAACATACTTGCAGGGAGTGTCCTCCTGGTGGCAGGCAGTGTTCCAGGAATCAATCCCCTACCCTATTCCGAAGAGTGTACTGCATTCATCTGAAATATGGTTTGCTGTCAACTTGTATTTTGACACAATAACGAAAACACAATTAGTTTGCTGATGTATTAAACCATGGGTGGTCTGGAATTAAGACCAGTTCAGGAAAAACAAAATGTGCATTACCAGTAGACAACAATGTTTCACACTAAAACAAACTTACAATACACTAAACGGGCCATACTAAAACCAGATAAGAATTAAATTTGGATTACCTGAAGAAAGTTGCCTGCATAAGGGCAGTCCAACCATTCTTAGCATCTTGCTTATTGATATCAGCACCACGCTGTAGTAACATCTTTGCTATATCAATCCTACCAAGCATGGCAGCGATCATAAGTGATGTCGCCCCCTCTGGTGACACAGTATCGACCTGTGTAGGGTCATCATCTAAGATCTTCTCCATCAGATTAAGATCGCCAATTTCTGCCGCTTCGATGATCTTTGGTTTGGATGTTGTTGGTACTGTTAAGACACAAATTTATATATTTTTTCATTATAATGATTCTCAGACATTACAGTATAAAGATGATTTTGTACAGGAAATTGTACTGAAAAATCACTGAATTTTCCAGGACGTGCGCTTATGGTAGGTAAAATAACATTTAAACAAAAATTTTATGAAAAAAAGTGTCCGCGTCCGCTTACAGGAGGTATCTTACAAGAGGTACCAAATGCACTGAATAGATAGAGAGAACAAATGGGTCTTTGAATGAGTGGCCATTATGGGAGGTGTCCGCTTACTAGATGTGTCTACACAGGGAGGTTCAATTGTATAAGCTATTCCATAAATATATTGCTTGAAGGTTTGCATGGTGAGATGTCAATAAACATGAAACGTTTGCGGTACACCACGTATGTAGTTGCAACTACATACGTGGTGTA